>JAWWEU010000020.1:3933709-4006492 GCA_035583155.1 Acropternis orthonyx
CCACAGCTTCTCTGGGCACCCTGTGCCAGGGCCTGCCCACCCTCACAGGGAAGGATTTCTTCCCAATATCCCATCTATCCCTGCCTTCTGTCAGTGGGAAGTCATTCCCCTTGTCCTGTCACTGCATGATCTGCTGAGGCAAAAATCGTCCCTTGGGATGCTATATCCATAGCATCCATAGTGTGGTTCTTCCTTTCCACTCGTTGGGAAAACTTTGCAATTCCTGTTGGCCATCCTAGTGTTTTGGCAGGAATTAATAATTTTGGTTGTCTTCAGTCTTAAAAATCTTGTTATACGTAGCAGACAAAAAGAGTTTACAGGTCCATGAACTTCACAGACGAGGCTCAGAATTAATGGTTTGCATTGCAGTAATAGACCAGTTTAACCTTTGTACTAGCAACTTGAGGCACGTTGGATGTTAACACTTTGTTCATGCAAACCTTTATTTTACATACCTGAATTAATTTTGAATTCTCTAATAGGAGGTATATCCTACATTATGGATCCAGTCCTGCAAAAAGATCCCTAACCCAATTTTCTCTATGTAATTAATATTACAGAGATTCCATTTGCAGAAATCATTGCAAATTAGAAATTATTTTCCTTTAAGAAATGTATCTTATTCAATTACAAACATTCAGCTAATCTCTACTTTGTAGCTTATTAATATTATTTAGCCTTTTTACAATGTGTGTTTATCGGATGAGCACCAGAAACTCTTCTGAGAACCTAAACATAGAGTTTGTGTCCCAGACAGATCAAAGACTAAAAGGTTGATGTATTGTGTGTGTTTGTGCACACAGTCGTGTTCATGGGCTTCTTTTTTTTGTGTTCAAGGAAGCCCCTCTCATCTCTTCAATAATTTACCTGCACCAGAGGGAAGAAGCTCTTGTGGGAATGGTCCTGTTAAAAAGTATTTTTCTTTGTGTGCACAGCATGCACACACACAGACAAAATCAGATTATATATGGTTTTCCATTGAAATATAGCCACTGTAACCCAGTGCTTGGGAGTTTCTGTTATAGGACTGTAATTTATAGTGACAAGTCTGTAAATGTCTACTCTGGTTTCTTCTTCCCCTACCAGTCTGTCCCTCATCTATTCCTCATTTGTACAATAAATGTGAAATATTTTTATAAACATTTTCTCTCTCAAAAATGCAGGGTTTTTATATCAGAAAATTGTGTTATTTGTGGTCTACACAGGTAAAAAAAATTGGGGGAGGGATGGAGAAGCAATTATATGATATTTCAATATTTATTAGCTAATAAGTTTGAAGGAGTTGATTAGAAATTCTACCAGGTTGATAAAACACTGACCTCTGAAGGTGCTGTCGATAAAACAACCACTACAGTGAGAGTCTGTTACAAGTTCTGTATCAAGAGGGTCCTTTCCCAAAACACACAGAAATGCATTGTGTGGGCTGAGCTTTGAAGCCGTAATTGTTAGAGTATTTTTGATAAAAACTCAATTTTGCTCATGAGTGAAGATAGTAATTCAAACAGAGATTGTTCTAGACCATATCTTTGTTCTAGGATAACATGGCATGGTGAAAATGGGAACAGTTTTTTTGCATCTTTTTTCAACTTTTTGTATGAATGATTTTAGAATAGTATCTCCTATCAAGAGATGCAAATTATAGCCACCCTGAATATACTTTATTGGTGATGTCAGCGCTGTAAATCAGATATATAGTCGGTCTAAATGTGGACTAGATGATCTGAGCTGCTGATACACTGTGTAAAAAGAAGAAAGTAATGAAATAGCAAAAACAAAAACAAAACCAAACCAAAACAAAACAACAACAACAACAACCAAAAATAACCCCAACACAACCACAACCACCAAACAAAAAAAAAAATTACTTTAAAAAATGTTTTATAGTTGGGGGGAGACAGAGGAGAAATCAACAGAGACTATACTTTTTCCTATTCCTTGCTTATCTTGTTTGCAAAAACATTCCAGAGGACCTGGGGGGATTTGTTCTGTTTTAGCTGGATCCCTGCAGTGGTCTGCTTCATCTCTTTAGGAGTCATCCTGTTCTTCTCCAGGATGCTCAAGATTTTCTGGTTTTATTTAGGTCCAAGGTGATAGTGAAATGCCAGAGCAGAGAAGGGTAGTTTCTATTCGGTTAACAAAACAAGTTTTCGGTCTATGATCTGTTAAAGCATTGGAGTTAGTGCAGAAAAAGAACAGGAGAGAGTGGAAAGCTCTAAATAATTAAAAAAAAAAAATCAAGCCACTGATAACAGGCATAATTTTGTTATTCTGTTCAAGAGTCTCACCACAAAATTTGTGACATTTGAATGTGTGTCTCATATTCTTATGTGCCATACCAGGCCCTCTATCACAGTTCTTTTCCTCTCTAAAGCTGTCCGTATTTTTTTTCACTAGTTCCCTCTTATGCCAAAGAGCTGGTATTACTCAACGTTAATGAGAACAAAACCTAGCAAAAATTCTATTTGAAAGTCCTTATACCCCTAAAAAAGTGATTGGATATTTAGCTTGAGAGCTGTGTGTGCTCAGCCTTTATAATTAGGGCATCTTTAGATACTTATTATTGTTTTAGGTTTCATACATGTTTGAAAAGCCCTTGTGACTAAGTGTATCATTAAAGTAATAAACACAACCTTCAGTTGTAGAAAATATTTTTCCCAAGTGTTATAGATACACCAGCACTCGCCTTCTATCATATCTTTATTTTCTCTGGCATGAAAGTTTGAGAAGAGCCCAGTGGATGAAAAGAAACAAGTTTCTGTCCCTTCCTCCACAGTGCTCTTTCATGATATTTTTGCAAATGTGCAAACTGTGGTAGGAGGAAAAGACAAACGTAAGAGAGAAAAGTAAATTACTTTAAATTACTTGTCTGAAAGTAATTTCTCACCTCCTGCTCCTACAGACTGTCAGGATGATTAGCTCTTCAGGGGCTTGTGGTGAAGTACATGAGCTCTTGATGTCCCTGTGTTAAGAGCAGTGGCTGTTGGGTTCTGTGCAGCCACCTCCCAACAAGAGATGCTGTTCCAGCTTGTATCCATCCGAAGGAAAGCGGCCAAGAAGAGAGCCTGGCACTGTGTGATTGTTCGGCCTCTTTTTGGTACTGCTGTGTCTGCCTTCTCAGCTAAAAGCTTCAGCTTAGGAACAGTTTCCTCCTGGGATTCTCCAATATAAACAGTGTTCTGTCAGGTTTGGCCACCTGTTCCAACTCTGCCCCATCGAGCTGTGCACTCCCAGATATCCATGGATGGATCCACACAACACTTCCCTCAGCCTGCCTTCCTAACAGCACCATTTTTGTGGGCTGTGGCAGATCCATCATGCCTTTTCAGGCTGGTTGCACTGAATAAAGCACACAAAGTACTGATGTTTTACTGTATGTGGCCCAAAGGGGATCTTGTGGCAGGGTCTCTAAAACATTCCCCATTCCAGGTGGTGATTTGTGTCATGACCCTGGTGTGAACCATGACTGACATGCTGAAGATGAAAGCTCTGCTGTGAAACAGACCCTAGAAGAAGAAGAGCTATGTTTCTGTTTGGTCTTGGTGCTCCCCCAGAGCCCTAACTATCCCTTCTATAAGCAGGGCACTTTGCCTGCATTGCTTCCAGCAGTAGTGGTTACCAATGGTGTTAGCAGCAATCTTTCCACCTCGCTCAGATGAAGCTGCCATATTTATATGTGATAGTTTATATACATATAAAAACTGTGCATGTATATAGGTATTTGGTTTAGGTATATATATGAGTGTGTATAAAAATGCAAAGGGGTGAGAAGCAGAGAGAAGCCCAAGTGGTGAAGTGAAGGTTAAGATCATCATTCATGTCTGCCTCTACATTTATGCTCCCAATAGCATAAGGAAGGTTTTAAATCTGATTTCTCCCTGCATGTGGTTTATCCTACAACATGCACGAAGTGAAATACAACTAACACTTGAGCCTGGCTAACCACATCCCTCTCTTGTAAAAAAAAACTGCAATTTGAGCAAACTGGGGTAGTTTTCTTTAGTTTCTTTCCTCCTTCATGTGTATGTGACCTTGGGAGCACAAGCACATTTTGTTGCTAACACCCATCAGAGAAAGTAGAAAGCAGTTTAGTGTTTATAGAATCCCTGAAAGGTTTGAGTTGGAAGGGACCTTCAGGATCATCCAGTCCCACCCCCTGCCATGGGCAGGGACACCTTCCACTAGCCCGGGTTGCTCCAAGCCCCATCCAACCTGGCCTTGGACACTTCCAGGGATTGGACAGCCACAGCTTCTCTGGGCAACCTGTGCCAGGGCCTGCCCACACTTATAAAAAGGAATTTTTTCCCAGTGTCCCATCTATCCCTGCCCTCTGTCAGTTTGAAGCCATTCCCCTTGTCCTGTCACTCCAGGCCCTTGTCAATAGTCTCTCTCCATCTTTCTTGCAGGTTTCCTTCAGGCAATGGAAGGTCACAATCCAGGAGTATTTATAAACCTTCCTTAAAACAGTAATTGTGATTTGAGAGGCAGAGAAATGTTCCTCATAAATGTGAGGCATTTGCTGCAGTATCTGCTGTTTCCCTGTTCTATGTCCTGTTCTTAGTTCTTTTAACGTGAAACAAAGTCAGGCAAATACTTGGGTGCTGCTGCCTTATTCATTCAGTGATCAGCAACAAGACTGCTTTTACTTTGAAAGTTGAAGCTCTGTCAAACTTCAAATTATAATTTATTGCTAATTTTCTATGTCTTGCTTTTAAAATTCTGTGCTTAGCAGCAAATGAATGTATCTTAATTATGCACTTAGCTTATATAGTGGCATTCAGGATACTGGAGATTCTGTAAGGCCACTGATCTCCATACTGGATATTCCTAAAACACCTCTGGAACTGTTACGGGATGTGCAACTTGACATTGCAACTTCAGTTTCAGAGGGAAAGCAGCTGGTCTGGAAGTGGCAGTAGTGGATTTCTAGATGGTGCTTCCTTCATCCTTAAACTTCTATAATATAGATTTGTAAATCAGAGTGAATTATTTGAATATAGGCAATCTGAGGTAAAAAGGGAAAATGCATTTTCAAAATATATATTATCTACCCCATCTTTAACATCTTTAGAAAGGAGCTGTCAGTGAGAACACTATTGCCTAGCAATGAGATCCTAATTTTCCTTTCTCTCATCAACCTGCTACCCTTTCATCTTCCTTGGCTTTCTAGCAATTGATTTTTCTACAGGAACAAACTTCACATTGCTCAGCTTGTCAACTTTAAGGTACTTTTTACTTCCATTACTGTTTTTACTTGGGCTCCTCCCTGATGGTTTCTTAAGACAGAAAGTTACCTGGCCTTCAGTTATGTAGAAAAACAGCCAGAAATTGGATGGCTTTTAGTTATTTCTTTTTCTGCTGTATATATTCTTCAGCAGTGTTTAAGAGCATGTTGCATCCTCTTGACAATAACTAAGCAAAGATGGTGGAAAAGGGAAGTTCTCACATCTGATCTCATCCCATGCCTGTGTTTGCAGACCTTGACTGAAGCTAAAATATCTTCTAAAGCAGTGATTCCCTTAACACTTAGTCTTACTAAAAGAAGGAAAGCACAATGTTTTAGTATTTTCTCAATACAGGACCATTCCTTGAGAATGAACTGCATCAGTTTACCCTCTGAACTAGAAAAGGGAGGTCTGGGAAAAGGAATCAAGTGCTCAAGTCATTAGAGAAAAGTGGGGTCTCAGAATCAGACAGAAAATGGCCATTGATCATATGTTTAAAAAAATTTAAAATATTATGACTCCACTGAGCAATAATTAATCATCTATGGGAGGCAGTGCTTGGAATTAAAAATAAACATATCTAACTAATTCAGCATGAAAGGGTATATTTAAAATCAAGTTTTGACTGAAGTTTTAGCAGAAGAAAGTTTTATTTCATGAGAAAGGGAAGGAAGGTCTGTGCATTCCAGACTAGAGCTGTGTATAAAACTGCTGTCCATAGCAATTGATGTCCATAGATTAGACATTAATGATAGTTTATTAAACTACTTAGTGTGTGCATTTCATAGAAAAGATAGTAAAACTGGTAGGGCACGTAGTAATTGAATTGCAGTTGTCTTGTGCTTTGACAAACTACTGCTCAAATTTTCAAACACCAGTGACTGAATGGGAATAGCAGTGGATTCCAAACACTGAAATCCAGCCAGTGCTGCTGTAAAATTAACTTGTACTAATAGCAAAGAAAGCAAGTGTTAAATGAAGTGGAAATGTCTCAAGACAGTCAAACAATGAGACATTTGATTAACAGTTCTTCTTAATTTTCAATTGTGTCTCTTTTTTGTAAAATAATATTTGGGATTTTTTTTTGTTTGGTTTGATTTTATGGTTTTGTTTCTTTGTTTGGGGTTTGTGGGAAATTTTTAATATTTTTTTAAATCTGATCAGATGTCGCCAATCTTAAAAAAACCAACAAACTAGAAAAAAACCCTGATTTTGGTATTTTGAAAGAGGAGGGGAAGAAAAGGGAATTTGTAAATACCAAAGGGGATGGGGGAAAGAAACCTTCAAAAAACAGCGAAGCAGTAAGAGACTTTTCTTTTGCTACTTTGAGTGGGATTGAAGGTTCAGAGGGTATGGTTTGCAAACATAGGATAATATATGAACCTCTTGCTTAATTTCAGAAGTGAAATATCATGAGACATATTCTCACATGATGAAAACATACTTTTTTCAATGACATGGCATCCAAAAAGCCACCTCTGACCCAGCTGAAAGCTGTGCTGCCACTCAGTCCCTTTTATTCCAGTCAATATCCACAGGTTTGAGGCAAAAAGCAGCAGATCAAGGTTTGTAGGTAGCTATTCTTTTCCAGGTTGGCATTACTCTTCCCAGTATATCTTGTTTGTGTATTTGGTATCTGCTTGATTAATTTTGGGACACAAGATGCTGCTCAGTCTGTTGCATCCTGTTCCGTGAAAGGCTGGAACTTCTTCCTGCACTTTATTCTACTACAGAACAGAATTCCAGGTCACAGCAGTGACAAGAGTAAAGTGATGGAAACTGAATCTCAATGTCTTTAGGAGCCAGAACATCTGAAATAAGACTTTTAAAGAAGCAGCAGTTCATTGATGAGCAGTTTTTAAAAGCTTTGAAGTATTTCTTAGAAATACACACTGAGATTCTTGAGACTGTCTTTTTTAGCATGGATATGTCAAAGCATCTGTAGTCTTATTGATTCCAGAGACTTTTCCAGGTATACATAAAATGCATTTGGGTGTTTTTTTAAGTTTCTGCACCTTCTTTTACTTGACCTTCTGCTGTCCCTTCAGTGCAGGGCAAACAGTGTTACAATATTTGTGATCTTTCTCCTAGGAATGCTGCACTGTTACTGTTATACCTTGCCCAGAAGAGGAACTACCACCTGGGTTGGGTTATTGTGCTGATTTGGTGATAGGAACAAATCCAGTAAGGCTTATTCAAGACTCTGCCAGACTCGTTTGGTTTTTATGAGCCTAAGTAACAAGAGAAAAAAAACTCTATACAGTGTTTAACTCAATATTCCATCTCTCTGGAAGAGTGATGATGTTATAGTACAGATCAGTGAACAGGGCCTTGAGCAGCTTCTTCGTATCTCCTGTCACTTTGCCTGCCTTCACTGAGCCTCACATCACCTCCTGTGCAATACATTTGTTTTCTGGGAACTTCATTGCAGCATCAATGGAAGTGTCTTCTGATCTGAACTCAGATCCCACTAATGCCAATTATCATTCTTCCATTTAGCAAACACCCTGTATATGTATGAGTTAATATGGGCTTTTCTCTTAGGGTACACATTCAAACTCAGGTATATGAGTGAGCCCTAGTAAGCCAGGAAATACCTTGGTTTTTTCCTTCTTAATTAAGAAAATACAGTTTGAATTAAGACAAACTACCATGATCCCCCAAGGGGAAGTTCACAAAAGAAGGTAAGAGTTCATCGTGTGCTTAGGAAATTAGGTTAGAACAGAAATGCATTTTTGCTATTTTTAGTCCAGATTTGAGTGGCATTAAATGATAATGGACAGATGGAGGAATCCTATGCAAGAGGTCACCTAGTCATTTAGTAATTTTTTTTTGGTTCAGGTCGACTGCCAATCCATCAAAATCTACAATTGCTAGAACTGCTAATGGGTTCCTAATTAAAAATTAGCCAGCCATATTAATAATATATAATGTTTCTCAAGTCTGTCAACCAAGAGGATTAAATTGATAACAGCCTGACTGCCAGCTTGGTTCACGCTTATTTAAGAATGGGATTTTACAAACTCTTTAGCCATCATGACCAAGTAGCTCTGAGGTGAGTTGTGGCATTTTTTTCAATTAATCCTCTGCCAACCTGTTTTCATGACCTAAATTTGACTATTTAAAAACTTTGCAGTACTGTTTGGTGGTACTGTTTGTGTGGCTTTAATTGTTTCAATGCAGAAAGATGTTTACTTACTTGACATTTATGCAGTAGAGAAATTCTTCAGCTGTAAAATCCATAGACATTTTGATTTAGGTTGGTTGTTTGTGTCTGGTCAATAGAAAATAATGTTTTGTTGGGAAAAGTCTAAATTAATTAAATAAAGTACTACCAGGATTAAAAAGTAGAGATATTTCTTGCTTTACTTGCTTCTTGAAAACTCTGTAGATTAATTGTATTCTGTACTCCACTTGAGACAGCAGAAATGAGCATTGCCAAAATTACGAAATTGTTTTAGGTTGGAAGGTCCCTTAATTATTTACTTATGTTCCCTTCATTGGAACAGTGTGTTTTTATTATTAATATAAGTGAAATTAGACTTAATATTGGGATATTACTATAACTCAAAGCAAAAAAGGTTTAGTATAAGCCAGACTGGATTAAATTTTGGAGGTGGGTGAGTGAAGGAAATTTCAATGCCTTGTTTGATTCTGCAAATATTAAACTGTGAAGGATCTAAACTTGTCATATGATTTTGGACTCACTATTTATGCTCAAGGTGATCTTGGGCTCTTCTGTGTCTCTGAAAAGCAAGAATCTGGAGAAGTCCCATGACACACACAAATCCAAAACCATACTTCAGAGTTTTCCAGTTAGTTCAAGCAGATTCCCTTTGTACATTTGAAGTAATCCTGTTGAAAATCAAGGGTGGTCAGTTTGGGGAAGTCATCATCAATATCAAGACCTTTTATCCAGGACATTTCAAGATACAGAGTTAGAACTAAAATTCTGTGCTTGCTAATGAACAGCATGTATTGATGTGTTGAAGTTGGATGCAATCGTGCAAATACTTATGCAAATAATTTAGAAATGTGGCTGAATTTCACAGCATTGAACCTTCATATAAAATAAAAAAGCTTTTTCAAAGCAGTGAGGTGTTAAACCTGTGTGTGCTACAGACCCACAACTGAAGAGGATGTTTTGAGGAATTTTTCTTTTTTTTTTCCCCCTTTAAAAAAGCGTTATGAATCAAGGTAATGATTGGACTTGGTGATCTGAGAGATCCAACCTAAACAATTCTCTAACTCTAAGAAAGGGCAAAAGTGGGAAATATTTTTGTTCAAGGGATTGACACTCAAAGTGTCTTTGTATCCTGATATTTTCAAAAAGCTGCTTGCTTCAAATTATCAGAAAACTGAGGAATTGATTTAGACTTGTAGGTGAGCTCAGAAGAAGAATTGTGTGTGCTGTGGCCAATATTTTAGCTTTAATGGGAAGCTGAGTATTCCAAAGCTCACTCAGACCTTTAATGGACATTTTAGACTTCACTAAGACCAAAAGTAATGTTCCCTAATTCTTGCAAATAAATATTTCAGTGTTTCTCTTTTCTAATGTGAGTGCTCAGATAATTGAGGCAAAGTGTTGGTGTTTAATCATTGCAATTAATTTTAATTGTAAATGTACATTTCCAGAGGAAAAATTATCCAGAGCACCTTTGGAGGTTTTTTTTTTTTTCCCCAAATGTGAACAGTAAATCCTGATAGTGCCTAAAGCACTAAAAGCAAACAGCAACAAAGATCCCATAATTGTTGATTTAGGCTACATTAAAATTGAATAAACTCTTAATAAGTAAAAAATAAGCTAAAGCGAGTACCTCATTAATCTTCTTTTAAGTAACTAAAAGTAATGTAACAGTGTGTTGAGTTTCAGCAGAGGTGCTGGGAAGTTCTTTGTTGACAGGGAAATAATCCTACTGTGGTGAAATATTGCCTGAAAACTGCAGGAGTTTTCCATACAATGGTGCTGATTCATCCAGTACAGGCAGACTGCTTATTAAGACTTATTAAGAGTGGTTGGAGTGTCCTAATTAGTGTTCTGTGCTTGTTCCTGTGATGGGACTGGAAGGTCAAAAAAAAAAAAAAAAAAAAAAAAAAAAGGAAAACAAATTAAATTAACTGAAAGATGCAAAGATGTTTCTGCATATTTCTTTACAGCAAGTAGATCTTTTTTAGTGCAGTTATTTGTCTGACCCAAGACGGGGACACAGTGGTTTTGGTCTTTCTTTAAATATGAGTTTATACAATTTCACCATTTGGGACTTGGCAAGATGATAATAATTTAAGCTTTCTTTTTTTTCCGTAATATTCACTGGTGGGGGAAAAAACTGCTGCCCTTTGGGTTGTGAGGGTACAAACCAAAGGTCTCCAGCCTTGCTGGAAATAACTGGACTTGGAAGAGGCCAAGTAGGAAGGATTTGGTGCTATGGCTTATAGGTACCCACCAGTGAACATTATGGAGTGGGAGAGAGGGAGGATTTCAGGATTTGAAAATATAGAGCTGTGTCTGTGGGTAGTTGTGCTAAAGTGTCTCTCAGCAAATTTGAAGAAAAATACATTATTAATATTTCACTCTGTTTTGAGGATATAAATGACTTTGTGGTAAAGTTTAATGAAAATCCCAGTATATAGTAGCTGTTCCCTTCACTGTTTTTCTAGTATATATGCATTTTTGACCGTAGTGGTCATTCTTAGAAGCTCTAAGTATGGGGTTTTGTTGGGAAATATTCAAATGTCTATCCTTCAATTTGAAATAGATTTGACTAAAATTTAGGTTGTTGCAGCACAAGCCTTGTGTTTACTGAGGAAACCAGTAGAATTTGTGTCACTTTTTTTCATTGCCTGCCTATAAGCAGAGCTTTGGCCAGACCACTTTTGCTTGGCTAATGACACTTAATTCAGTGGAATCTCCATAAACTTTCCCAATGACCATCGCTTTGGTATCAGAATCAGTATTAGCCATAAAAAAAACCCCCAAAAAAACCACCAACACCAAACAAGCCAAAAAAACCAAAAACAAAACCAAAAAAAAAAACCTACCGGGAAAAAGTTCTGAAAAAAGAACCTGGAATATCCAACACTACGTTATATTCTTGAATTGCTCAAGAAACTGTCTTTCAGTTTCCAGGATACAGCACTCGGTGTGTAAACATAAACTCTGCTGCATTGTTAGCCCAACCTTGCAGAAACTCTCTGCAGCCAAACGATGCCATCAGCAAAGGTGTGAATGTGTCACTGAAAATGAGATGAGTTGGTACTTCTGCTGGCCTGTTTGTTTTCGAGACTTTTACAGTGTTAAAGAAAACTGTGCTAATTCTTAGTTTACAAATTGAGGAGGCCTTCATCTGTGCTTGATTCATGCTGAAACTCGCAGATTATTTCATAAGTGCAGCTAAATTGTACTAGTACAGCTCAATTAAACGTGAATGCAACTAAAGGCAGAAACAAATTTGGGATTTTATTACTTATCCCTTTTAAATGTCTGTGTAATTCAAGAGAATTCTGAAAACTGCTAAAGAATCTGGAAGGAATAGATGAGCAGGTTTGTGCCTGGCACTTTTGGCTGGTATTACTGAATAGAAGTTCATCCCAGAAAATAAATGTTAATTAAAAAATCCCATAAATTCCAGAGCCAAGTTTGACTCTCTACCACTGACTTTGGAGAACTCTGACTGGGAAGCTTTGTTGAAGTTCTTTGTTGGCCTGATGATTTAAACAGTTTACTGGCAGAAAAACAGTCTTGATGCAGCAGAAAAGAGCAACTAAAGGAAGTATGTGGTGTGAATGAAAGGGGTGATGGAGTGTTACTTTGTTCTTACATAGCATGAAGTTGGTTTTCTTTCTCTGAGAGATAGCCATAGTTCTGTCCCCAGTAAACACCTGATTCAACAAACTCTTCAAAAACACAGTTATTTTGAGTAGTCTGTGCTCCCTGTAATCTTGGAATTTGTTCTGCCACTCCCCAAAGCAACACAGCAGTAGCTGGTCATGGAACCGTGTTTGTCTGGAGGAAATAATACTATTCTCTTAAGGCAACAATACCGTTTCAGAAGCTGAGAAGGTTTGAGCCCAAGCTCTGAATTGCAGCTGCAGTAACAGCTACTGCTGATCCCTCACTGTGCAATGACATATGTACTCACAAGTTTATCTGCTCTTCTTATGTGGCAGAGCACCATAATGCCAAAAACATATGGACACAGAGATAGTATTCACTGCCCAGGCTTCTGTGCTTCTCAGCTTTTCCAGGGAAGGGGAGAAATGAAGATGAAGGGATGCTGGATGGTCAGATCCAGCTCCTGGACCATAACGTTTTAGAGTAAGAATCAACCCATGTGTAGATTTCAATTTTGAATATATTAAGCAGCTGCATTTTAGTTTGATTTCTGTAATTTTCTTTATTAGCAGGGTTCTATATGTCCTGATGCATTCCTCAACTTCTCCAATGTTCACAAACACATATTGTCCATCTTCTGGATTGTTCTTGCACAGAAGAACTGTGGGTTTGTGAGATGTCCTAGCAGGTTCTGATCTCCCTTTTCCTTCCTCCTACAACAGAAATTCCCCCATCTCACCCTTTACATCCCCTTGCAGTGGTGTTTATTGCTCCCTGGTGTACAAGAAGAAATGCCATTAGAAACTTGCAGAGTCTTTTTTTTTTTATGAGTCTTTCAACTCTTTCACCTCTCTTGACCTAATAACTTGTCAGCTGCACCCCACATTTTTTAATAGAATCTTTACCATCATTCACTTTGAAAAAAACAAGTAAGTTCCTGGAGATACAAATCTGTCTGAAGTGCAAAAAATCTGCCTCAGCTGATACAAAACCATGTTAGCATAGCAGGCCAAACACACTCAGCTTGGTTGCTCACTAAATGTCTTCAAAGGGGATGAAATGGGAGGCAATAAGGGAAAAAAACCCATACTTTTGCACAGAGATATGTTACAATAGAAAAAGAAAATTTTGTGTATTTATTTATTATTCTCTGTGCAATGGACCTGAGGAAATAGATCTTGCACAGTCAGGCTTAATACAAATAAACTCAAAGCATGAGAGTGAATGTTTCACAAGTGCAACAGATGCTTGTGAAAACAGAGAGAGATAGGAAGGAGTTAAAGACCTTTAGGAATATGTTGCTTATTTCTTGCCGTTGCAGAACTACTGAGATGCATATTATTCCCAGAAGATATCTTGTCCTATTCAAAACTCTTTCCCTAGGTCTGTATGTATGTAAGACACATCTCAGGCACAGCTCTCAGGTAGGTTCAGGTGCAGCTGAAGTCACTGCTGTGCTTCTCACCAGCTCAGAGTTCTGCAGCATGACAGTGTGGGAAGGGTGTGTATACCCTGTGGAACTCCCTAGTTCTGGGTGGGTAGGAAGCCTCATGAAGCTGAACAGTGATGGAGCAAAGAATGCTCATAATGTGTGACCATGAGCAAGAGAGTTCAAAAGAACCATGTCCAACCTGCAGACAAAATGAGATTTCAGTGATGTATAAATATGTGTGAGACACGGACTTAAACTAGGTAAGAGGAATAGGACTTTGAACTGCAGTAAAAGGAGTGTCACATTCCCAGTGAATACAAACAGAAAGTAAGATCTCTTGGGAGCAATAGAATTCACCTCTCCATCAAAGGTGAATCAACACCATCCCAGCTTGACATGTGTTCTGAGGACCTCGAGGTGTTCCATACCGGAAAAGCTCATACAGTATTTAATCTTCAAGAAAGCTGCAGTCAGGCTTGAATCAAAGATAGTTACCTGTCACTCTTAACCGGTTCTTTTCAGTAGAAATGGGCTGTACAGTGACTAATCCTCATGAAATCTCTGGTCAGAATGAGCTCCAAAAGTAATTGGCCCACTGAGTGCCCTTCCTAATCCTCTGTTCTTGTGAAGGTTCAAATCCTTTGAGAAGGATCTGTATATGCCTGAAATATCATACCTGTAACACACTAAGTGTGCTGCTCTTACAGCCACAGATGATCTAGGTCTTTAAAATAATGATGCCTTTTTTAGGAACCATTCTTAGGGTTTCTTTAAGCACAATATTTTTTATTGTGCCTGCTGTTCATTATTAGAAGTACAAAGCTGCAACAGGGAAGTGTGGAAGTTTAGGTTGGATCTCAGAAAAAGGTTCTTCCCCCAGAGGGTGGTGGGCACTGAACAGGCTCCCCAGGGCAGTGGTGATGACTCCAAACATGACAGAGCTCAAGAAGCATTTGGACAACACTCTTAGGGACAGGATGGGATTGTTGGGTACAGGGCCAGGAGGCGAACTGGATGATTCTGGGGGTTCCCTTCCAGCTCATGATATTCTGTGATTCTATGATTCTAAGTATTACAAATTACATGTTTAACTTGCAGGTCCTGAAAGCTCGTACCCTTTACTGTCCAGTTTTGCTATTCACCAGTCAGTGTTGCTGGTGTGCAAGCTGCCACTCAGACACATGACCATGTGAGTTTGATATACATTCAACTGAAATGATCTCCTTTCTTCTAAGTTATCTTAAAGAAAAACAATCACAGGAAGAAACATTATTTTTTCATAATGTTATTTGAAAAGTTTCAGTTCCAGTATTGGGTGCACAGTTAAGCTACATGCCACTTAATGAAATACGAGGAATTCAGATGTGAATTATTTGCTATCACTGCTGTTCATAAAAATAATAGAATTGTTTTAACGTGAATAATCCTTGAGTTTATTATGAATATGTTAGTCCAGAATAGATATAACTAGAAGTTAAATCTAAAAGGAGTTGTTACCTGAAGTACCAAGTACGGAATCTTATGTCAGGTTGGCTGTCACAATGTATATTTGTGTGTTTAATCAATACCAGGAGAGCTGCACTGTGCCAATGGGGTATATGTGATCAATGCACGCAAAATCAGGCCACGTTGTAGCTGTAAGGCACATTCTGTTGTCTGTCATGTTGCAGATGTATCATGAGCAAATGCATAAGAATTTCAACCAAATGAGAATCAGAATATTTTTATACACTCTTCTGCTACGTATCTAGTGGCAAAGCTCTGTTTTGCTCTTCTGTGAGCTCCCAACACTGACAGGCTCTTCTTTTTGAATCTTCATGCAAAGTGAAATCCTGTAATAGGGTTAGTTATAGCTGTCCATCAGCTCATTGACTGTGTTGTAAGAATGCATCAAAACCCACCAGGGGAAGCACGTGCTGCTCTCTCCACCTTTAGCCAAAGCCACATTGTACATTAAAGCTTCCTAAGTGGGGAACTGATCCATTCAAGTGGGCTTTATGTTATGGAAAGCCAGGATGTTGATATCCCAAGTTCAGCATTACGACTTAATTGTGGAGTCAGGAAGGAAGAAAGAAGAGATGGAGGAGGCAATGATGAGGAAAAGGATTGATTTAAAAGGCCTAATGCATAAATTATTGGAAATGGATGTGAGTTCTCATTAGGATGCACTGTGAATAAGGAGTTTGCCTTATCTTTACTGGGACTCAAATCTTTGCTATTTAAGTATGAGGCATGTGACTAAAATAGTAAATTTTCTCATTCTCTTTCTATACTCAAGCTGGAATGGCTGAACTGGAGCAGAAGTCTCAATTTTCTGTTGTGAACAGCCTCCCTTCCATTACCTTAGTAAATATATATTTTAGGGCATCTGAGTCATGGTTCCTCATCCCTCTAACTAGAGTTATGCAGGTGAACACCAAAAGCTCAGAGATGCTTCCCTATCCTGTTCCAATAATCCCTGTGCTGTTTAGAATAGACATACAGAAATAGAATACATATAGAATAGAATACAACAGAATTTTGTTTGCAGCAAACTGCCCTAGTAATACACCTCTCCAAAAGGTTTTTGGGATTTCTGCAGTAAGATGTGAACAAACTTTCACCTTCTTCACAGAAGTCCAGCTAGACCCAGGTTAGTATGAAACTCCTTTTGCTTTCTTGGTCCAAATGTCTTGAGCTGGAAGTACAAGTGTGGATTTTGGTTCTGTGGAGAACCCTGGGTGTAAGGCACGATTTCAGCTCTTAGAGTTTTCTTCACCGTTCTTTCATCATTATATGTCCTCTTAGGATGCTAACATAGTCAATTAGGTATGAGAAACAGCTTAAATACTGCACCTTTCTGGCTTTGCAAACTCCTATGTTAAACACTCTATCCTATACTTTGATTTTTAAATAGCTTTAAATAGAATGGCTCTATTGTCTGGAAGGAGCTAGAATTATTCAGATTCTTTTTTTTTTTTTTTTTTTTTTTTTTTTTTTTTTTTTTTTTTTTTTAGTTAAAATTCACATACTTGGTTGAAAAACATCTGAAAGTTTGAAGTCTGGTTAAGGGGAAATTTCTTGTTTAAAAAAGTGACAGGAGTGCAAGCTGATGTTTATTCAGTTTATTTCAAGATAATGGGATGGGGAAAGTAAAGATAAGAGGCAGAGAAGTGTTATTGCTAACAATGAATTGATTTTTATACATGGCCTTATCTGTAGTCTCCTGTACTGCAAAGAAAGAAAAAACTCCTAGATTCTGGTCTTAGCTCTTGCTACTTCCTTTGCAGAAGTAAAACTTAGTTTCACTGTGGTCTCTCCTCTTTCTGTCAGCCCAGAATCTCCTGTCTTGTATTTTCCAGTGCTCCAGTTCCACTCCTGTACCTTGGAACAAGCCACCCCCTGCACCTGAAGTTAGTAGAACAGTTCTTTGTTCAATGGAATCTGAATCAGGAACTTTGTATCTTCTCTATTTAGATTACACCTTTTCACACTGTCCATGCCAGCAGGACGTCACTTGTGGAAAATTCCGCACTATAAAAAACAAAATCCTAAAGTTCATTTTGCAGAAGCAAATTATAACTGAAGATTTATAAAACCTTGAATTCCTTTGAACCCTTTGTTGAAATGCTGTGAAATCAGTCATTGCAACTATTTGCAGAATTTGAGATAATAGAGTAGGCTGAAGTGATTAGGTGAGGGGTTAATCTGTGTTAAATATGCTGTGGGATAAAGGAAAATGTGAACAAAAATTGCCAGGGCTCGTGGTGTCCTTGGCAATTTTTCCCACTCCTTGGTACTGTTTAAGGCAGATTCTACATTCTAATGTGACATAGAGATACTTAGGGGAGATGACGTGGATTGTAAAACCAGCCTTATTAAGCCAAGTACATCATCTTTTAATAAACTCATCTCCATAGCAGAAAAGGTGTTGAAGCTGCAGTAAGAAAAAAAATCCAGTGCCTAAAATTCCAATGTGTGTAAAACAACTTGGGTACCTCTGCACCCTTGCCTTAAGCAGCAGAAATTCTACAGGAATGTTCTAAGGTACAACTTTGCACAAAGCCCCTTAAATTGTGCTGCTATTTGTGCTAATTTTTCTAAAGTAAGCATTGGTGGGTGTGTGTTCCCAGGCAGATGCCCTGTATTTGTACTGGACTCTGCATGCAGATTTTGGGCATGTCAGGCTGTGCATGGCATGAGAGTTTTCTTTGGATTCCCTCTCTTTGTCCAGAGTGGTCTCTTGAGACAGCACTGCTCTTGTTGCACTGTGATTCCTGCACTGAGCTGTAATAACAACTGGAGTGTAATTCAACAGCTGACAGTGTAGTGCTAGTTACAGATCTGTAAATAAAACAGGTTTTACTGCCAGTCTCTTGGTCATCCAGGCAGGGGATGCACTTGAATTTCTTCCCTGTCTGAATCTCTGATTTTTTTCCTTGGAGGTGGAGACAAAGTGCCTCTGGTCCTGACAAGAAATGCCATGTTTTCCCTACAGCCTACAAATTAAAAATAAACCTGGCTTTATGAGACTTCCTGTAGGAGTTACTGGGGAGAGAGGAGTTTCTCCAGAATGAAACTGAGACCATTCTTATTTTCTGACATTGTTGGTCTCTGTTGGTTTGGCTGCAGATATACATGGCAAGGTGGAACATGAAAACATCCAGCTCCACTGTGCTAGATGATGATGCCACTGAAAACAGAGCAGAATGGGTTATCAGCTGGTAAATTTTGTGGTGTTTACAAGTATTTTACAACATTTCTGTAAGAAATTGAGTCTTGGAAAAACTTATGAAGTATTTCAGTTGAGAGCATTTGGCATTTGATTAGGACAAACTCAATTTCTACAAGATAAAATCTATCCAGGAACTTGCTTTAAACAGTATTAATAGGAAAGCACCTCTTTTATTGTTCACATGGTGAGTAGTCAGAAAATGAATATATATTTTTAAGTGACCTAGTAATTATCTACAAAACATCTGCTAAATTTCATGTAGTTTGAAATCTGTCATGAAACTTCATGACCTAGTAATTAACTACAAAACATCTACTCAATTTAATCTGGTTTGAAGTCTTTCATGGAAAAGTGTTTTAACAAAAACTTTGCCTTTTTGTGCTGTTTTTATCATATTCCAATATGATGGCTTGAAATTCAGCACAGCTACTGGAAAGAAGTAGTGTCTTGAACTAAATGGGTTATAAAAAATGTTTTTAAAGGATTTCATTTGTAATCGTTACAAAGACTTATCTGAAATGTTTCATGCTGTGATAGATCCTTTAAATATTGTGATATCAGAGGCAGTTGAGTGATGTACTGAGAGCACAGATTTATTAGCTATTGCCTGTTATGTTATAATCTAGTCTGAGTGCAGGTGAACCTGAATGCTGAATTAAAGCACAGGGAAGACTAAATAAAGTCTGAAGTCCTGGCTTTTCCTGGGCTATGCTCTAACAGACATACTGCCATAAGGTTGCCTAAGCTTTTACTATTTTTTAAAAATGTTAACTTCACTGACACAATCAAATGCACACGTATTTTACAATATTCTTCACTTAGTTTTTAGATGGGGCATGATCTTTGAAAAACAATGAATTTTGCTCTGAACTTGGCACTGGAGACGACTAAAGGTCAGAAATCGTTTCTTCTGAAGTATTTTCTGGAATATTTTGATTGCTCCTAATAAGCTTCTGGACTAGCCCTGAAAGAAGTGAAGTGCACCTTTAGATCATTTTAAAGTAGTTCAACAGTTTTTATGACAAGGGAGGAATTGATTTTTATTTCTCTGTTTTCTTTTTAAGGTAAATGATTTGTGTCTGAAGTTAGATGAATTAATTCTCGCCATAAAAATATACCACATTTTTCAGTGTTCTCACTTAGCATCCTCGGTGTTGTTTCCTTTCTAGCTAAACCACTTGTGCTGGGTGCTTGTGTGCTCAGAAGGTTGTTCTCTCCCCACCCCACCAGTAACAACCTAGTGACTTCAGTGACACAGACCCCAAATTCCCTGCCTAAATAACAGCAGAAAAAAATCACTCATGCAACTAAACAAGGTATCAGGGTTCTCTCTTGCTGGAGGATCTTTCACTTGTTTGGTTCATAGTTGTTTGTTCTTTTTCTTGGTTTTCATTTCATCTTCATTCTTTTATATCTTGGTTGAGCAAGTTAATAAAAATGCAGCACATAAAAAAAAAGGAAGCAAATCCCTAAAGTCACCCGTGGGTTTAACACTACCCAGCGTTAGTGGGGACTGATAACCCAAATAAGTTTTGTGGTGTTGGTTTGTAGGTGTTTTCTGTGCCCTGTATAATCCTGTCATGGCTTGTTGCAGGTTTTGACAATGCTCTCACTGCTGTTCCATCCCAGAGACTCATGAAGTCAACCATTTTCCTACCCTTCTCCCTGTTCAGTCATATCCTGAGTGAATGAGAGGGTGGAGCCGCTTGCAAAGATGTTAACAGTGCTGGGGTCTAATTAGTAGGTTCTAAAGATGTCCAAGAATTAAAGTGGAAAAGTGGGAAGTCTCAGGGGGCTATTACTGGGATGGTCTTCCTGTGAAACAAATTACACACGGTATAGGCTGAGGGTTTATTGAGCACTGTGTCTGACAAACAGAAATCCAGAAACAGCAGAGGAAGCTCATTGGAAAAGTTTTGATTTTGAAAAGAAAACAATTACAAACAACAATTAACATTAATAATTAAGGGGGAAAGGTATTTGACAAGATTACCTTTTGTTTTGAAAGAATTAAAATACTGATGCAAATCGAATCTTCTTAAAGCTTTAATCATCTTGTTAATTCCCTTTCATTAGAAAGTCCCTAGTCAGAGGTTTCACTCAAAGCCCAACTAGAGAGACCTTTAAAATTTGCCTTTATCGCATATTTATTTCCCTCTTGTGTGGATTTTCCCGTGAGCAGGCATAGGGAATGGCCAAATGCAGTGAAAGGATTGGAAGAATTCCCGTTGTCACTGTGCAGTTTTAGATCAGGTTCAAAATTCCCAGACTATTGATGTCAGGATCCCATCAGCCTCCAAGTGAGTTGGGAGGGAAAGGTGGGAGCAGGTGGTAGTGGGAGCACTGCTGTGTGGAAATAAGGCTTGGAATTTTCATGATGGCTTTTTTCACTGGGGAAAAAAAAAAATAATTCCAGAAGGACCTGCACCTTGTTTGGAGGAATTAGTAATACTGAGCCACAGGACATACCTACTATTCAGATGAACTGCAGAGGCTGACGGGAAACGCTACAGTGTGATTTGTAGGGAGCATCCTGTGTACGTTGTCAAAGCATAAAGAAAAGCAATTTAATATCTTTCACGCTGAATTAGTAATGTGGAAAAATATTATAAATTGGCATGGAATGTTAAAGAATTATAATGGATGGAAATGTGCTAGAGGAAAAAAAAATTTCTTCCTGAAAACAGGAATGAAATTTTAATTTTTTGAATTTTACATAAAGTGACAATTATAATATTTACAATGAAAAAATACAGGGGGAAAAAAAAACCCTACAAGCAGTAAGCTGGCAATTTGCACTTGCTGAAAATGTGCACTCTGCATTTTTTAAATTCCCTAATTAAATCCTAATTAGCATGTGCACTAGAGTGTTAATTCTTGCTTTTATTCCTCTAGGGTATCCCTACACCTTCAGGAACACAAGCTTACTCAGATATATGTAAAAGATAATTATCAATAAGTAGGACTACCACATAGTCTGTTCATTATGTTACTTATTTGTTACGTGCCTGCTGGTCTATTAGCCAGAAAAGCAAGAGAATTTGTTTGGTTTCTGTTTTTGTATAAAAGCTTTCAAGCTTTATCGACAGGATATCACAGCAGCCCCAAAATTAGCCAGCATTTTGTCAGGTAATAACAACACTGGAGCACTTTTTGATTGCAAAATTCAAGTTTTACTGTTCTTGTGTTCCTAAAGCCCAGAAATTTCTGTTGGTAGACTGCAAAATAGAAAAGAAAATAAGTGCCAGTTTAAAATAAGCAGTCAATTCTGTGTTATACAGCTCTTTAGGTTATTTCTGTTCTCATGGTAATATTCCACCTTTCACACTACTTGAACTTCGTATTGATTACTTGGTTTATCATGT
This sequence comes from Acropternis orthonyx, assembly GCA_035583155.1. Taxonomy (NCBI): domain Eukaryota; kingdom Metazoa; phylum Chordata; class Aves; order Passeriformes; family Rhinocryptidae; genus Acropternis; species Acropternis orthonyx. The sequence goes on from JAWWEU010000020.1 coordinate 3,955,275, forward strand.
TTCCAAAAGTACTAATTCTCTTGATAAACAAAAGATATTAATTAAATTACCCAAGAGGTAAAAACGCAGACAGTGAAAATAGATGAGCAGTGGGATTTCTTGGCCACCAGGAATAAATCCGCCTGTGGAGCTCTGGAAGGGAAAGGGATGGGTTTCCTGTGTGAGATGTGTTCATCCTCCTCCTGGGGCTGGAAATCCTCCTGAGAGTGGCCCTAATCCAGCTCATTAGTGTTTAGGAAAGGAGAGGATTTGAATTGGGTGGTAAGTCATTTGTACAAAACAATCACTAGATCTCTTTGTTGATCAAGGGAGGTGTAAATGATAAACTGTACTCATAAGGTGAAAATTTTTGCTTCTGAGGTTGGCGCTTTGATTGGATTCAGGTTTTTTTAATTAGAGTCATTCCATGAAGTGACTGAAAATAAGCGGTTTTCTTCCATGCATTTTTCTGTCCCACTCCACTCCCTCCTACAGTAGGGATGCTGTCACCATATGTGATGGTTTACAGTTCATTAAGTTCTTGTTCTGAATGTCAGAGGGGCTCATCTTATCCTTCTCAAGGAGCTGTTTTAGAAGCACTTTGCCGAAAGCACGAAGTTCTCACATTTTTCTTAATTGCAATTAGTCTTTGAATGCAAGGGTTGAAGCCCAGTGAACAACATGAGCTCACATGACCTTGCCATTACATAATCTGATCTTTAACAAGTTATTATGGGAAAAAAGTTTTCTCTAAATAAAGCTAAATCAATAGAAATATATAACATATTAGTTTTTGCCACCTCTAATGAGTTTCAATCACATTTAGAATTGAATATCTATTTTATTGTATGCTTTTTAGTGACTTTCACTAAAAATTGCTAAGATTAATTTTCCTTAAACAACTAGAAATAATTTCTTCAATTTGCTTAGATTTTGTTGATCTAGAGTTGCTTGGCTGCAATACAATAATCCATTAACTATAGAAAATTAAGGCTGGGAGGTCTGTAAGAAATCATCTTATGCATCCCTTTGCACCAAAATAGCTGTTTGTCTAATGTGTTTATAGCAACAACAAATCAAAAGGGTTTCTGCAGCCTTTCTAGAAATCTCTGAAGACTTACTACTTCCTTTAGTCAGAAAACTTTTCCTAATATCTAAAGTAAATCTTTGAACCAAACTATAATGCCTGTCATTTGTTTTTCCCTGCCCTGCATATGATGACTGTCATTTTGCAGATTTTTGCATTGTAAGTCTCTCATGAATCTCGCTTTAATGTTTTCTTTTGTAAATCAAATACATCAAGTTCCTTCAGCTCTTCTTTATCTGTCATGTTCTAAAATCTATTGTCTTTATTGTTTTCCTCGTGCCGAGCCTTCAATTTGACATCGTCTATTTTGGGATCTCAGAACCTGGCTCATGCTAAGTATCAGGATTACTTGTACTTCTGTATTTTGCAGTCCTCAACAGAGTTTGTTGGGTTTTTTTAAAACTACTATTTATATTCTAGGCCCTCTATTCTCTTCACTTTTGCTGTCTGGCCCTTTACTCATTGCTTTTGTCTTGTTGCATCTCATGACTTTCTCCCACATGCAATGATTTGAATCTCCCTTTACCAAATTTCATACTAGAGGTGTTTGTTGACCTTGTTTCCAGTTTGTAAAGATCATTTTGGATCACAAAGATCCAGAGTTCTTACATGTCCTCCTGCCTTTTTTTCACCTGCATTTTTTCCCTGACCCTCTTCCTGAGAGGATAATTTACATATTGCCTGAGTGGACTCCCTTGAATTTCCATCTTATTGCCTTTTACAGTTCAAAATCCGAATATTGATAATTGCTCCTTGCACATATATTTTAAATTAATTAAGAATTTAGCTCAAGGGCTTTTTTTTCATCCAGGTAATATTTCCCTGGCTTGCCAATGGAGATTCCATGTCTAGCAGTATTTAAAGTTTTATAGAAGTGAGGCTGGACTACATCCACTGCTTCTGCTTTATCCATTACACCAGTTAGGTGGAAAGGAAGGAAATTTAATTGGTTGCTCTTGACAAATCTGTGTTGCCTATTTCCATCACTTTATCATCCCGTAGGTGATTATTAATTATTATTTAATCATTTTCTCCAGACTCTGTTGAGCAATTGAAGTTGAGTTGGCTGCTAATTACAATTCTCTCTCTTTACTTTTTGGATGGGAAGTGAATCTGTACAGTATTTGTATTCTTTTTTGACTTCCATAGTCTTTGCTAGTTGTATATAGTGTCACACCAAAATTTGCTTTCACTATTCCTTTATATGACATCCTCACTTATATGGCTTTTTACTGCCATTGCAGATTTCCTTTTGTTTTTTAGTTCTCTAAAGAATATCTTCATCAATTCTTTTTTGTATAGCCATATCTTCCCTTTTCCATCAGTGCCTCTACAGCTCTCTATCCTCCTCTCCCATTCATAAAGAAAGAGCTGGTCTAAATAAAGCCTCCCATTCAAATATAGACAGACACCAGCTCTTGGGTAGGTGTCTAATTCATTTACTGTTTATTAAATGATGAAGGCCAGTTGAAGTTGTCCCTGCCCATGGTAGGAGGGTTTGGGACTAGATGATCTTCAAGGTTCACTTCCAACCCAAACCATTCTATGATTCTATGATTAGAAACTCTACATAAAGAAATTATTTTTGCCCCAAAGGTTAAAAAATTAATGTTTAAATTATGTCTGCTAAGGGCCATGATGTGGTCAGGTTGGCTTTGAGACAGAAACAGGATCCTGAAATGCTGATGTCTGGGGCCATAGAAGTCATCACAGCATTCCAGGCCATACTGTCTCCTGAGAGTAACTGGAGCTTTACTAAGGTCAAGGTTGGTGGATTTCCATCATTCCACCAGGACACACCTGCCAATTTCTTAAAATTCCTTGATTTCTCATCCTTATGAGAGTATCCTGACTGGAGGCAGGGCACACTTTCTGAAATTAGAAAGATTCCCACTACACCTCCAAGAGGAATAAGCATTTTGGTCAAGTGATTTGGGAGGGTTGAGCTGGAGGCTGTCTGGAATTAAATCACATGGCACTGTATTGTTGCTTTGTTTTGTTTCACTCTATTTCTTTGCAGCTATATTTTCACTTTTCATAGGAAAAGGAAACTAAAAATCAGTTCTTCCACAAACCCTGGCCTAGCTAAATTTGATGTTTTGTTTAGGCAAGTGTATTCATATTTGCCTTTCGGATTTAACCTTTCCTTCTTTATACATGGTCCTTACTCAGACATACTTTGTGATTTAGATTGATAAAAGAACTGAAATGTTTCCTTGTACAGCAACATTTCCAATCAGTCTTTTACCTCCCAGTTTCTGTATTGTAATCTGACATGTTCTGGGTGTGTTTTTCTCAAAACTTATTGGTCATTTATGCTTCCCTGAGTGTCGGTAACATGGTCTCTTACCAGGTAATTTCCATGGAACAGCTGAAAAGCTTCAAAGTGAAGGCTGACTTCCACATGGGTCACATGCCCACAGGTGATAGAGATACAGCTATGCCACGGCAAATGATCATCTCACTGTAGCATCGTTTACAAATGTCCCTTGGTCAGTTCAGGGCTATTTCAACTCTTTCATGATAATGAGGCTGACCCTCAAACCCAAATTTAAATAGAGCAAGTGCTGCATTTCAAGTGCTGTAATACCTGAAAGTTGTTCAGTCTTTCCAAGAAATAAACACTTACCTAGAATTTAATAATTTTGTGTTAATGTTTATTACTGCTGCTGAAAAATGCAGCAACATGGAAATTGGTGAATAAAGCACTATAAAGTGAAGGCCATTGTGCCAGTGGGGTCCTTCAGAAAGCAAATGGCCTAGAATAGCATGGATTAGTGGATATTCTGGGTCTGAGTGCTGCATCCCATTATATTAGACATATAATTTTAATGCTTGCTTTGTGCTCAACATGCAGCAGGGACTTTGGGGGAATATATGGATCACCTGACAATTGTGAAAGTTCTAATACAGAAAAAACAGTGATGTGAGCATTGCCCAAAGTATCCTCACCAGAAAAATTTCATATATATAACACACTGAGCGTGAACATTGTCATGGCCTTATTAGGGAAGGTGTTGTCTTCAGAGACACTGTCCTGGCAGTTTAATTGGAGAATGAGAAATTAACAAATGTTAAATAATGTAAACATACTTCGGGCTACAGAAAATGGTGCATTTCATAACAAACACACAGTTTAGGTATACATAATATGTGCCAAATCAGCAGAATTGCCTAGTACTGCTGTCCTCCTCTCCAGATACTGATGTCTGAGTGTGTCTGAGCCTGAACTATGAGCTATTTGCACAGAGTGGTAAAGTCCTGCATGCCCAGGGAGCAGTGCAGGACTGTTCTAAAATTAGGCATTGAAGATCCACAGAGAACTGGAGTCGGGAGATACTTATTCTAAAAGAAGAGTGAACATCATTCTCTGTAACTTGACATTCTCTAATTTCTAACACTTTAAGTTACTGTTAAATTATGATTTGGAGATTGATTTTCACCAGTCTGTACATTCTGCAAGAGACTGCATTCATCAAGTGTTTCTCCTCACTTCCATGAATGTTTGCACATCACGGAATACTGTGAACATAAACTGAAAAAAAGTCCTCTGCTGTTAGGCTTTGAACATTCTAAAGGTTACACAGCAGGGAACCCTGTAATTCTTGGGCATTTAGTGAATAGGACTAGCACGTCAGGGATGCAGCAAGAATGCAGCAAGAGGAGTGCAGACCTGCGTGACTGTGTGTGGACTGTTCTGGGAACAATTCTGGGCTCTCACACAGAATTCCACTTGAAGCAAGGTCTTTGGCTTCTTAATTCCTTTCTGCAAATGGCAATGAAAACATTGCAGTGGGTGCTGAGTAAGGATTTTTGAAAGAATATCTTCCATAAGAAAAGAATAAAATTATTCCAGGACTTTATAGCACTCCATTTTAAAAGATTTTGAATAAAGCACTGGATTCTTCCCTGGGAGGGTGGGCAGGCCCTGGCACAGGTTGCCCAGAGAAGCTGTGGCTGCCCCATCCCTGAGAGTGTCCAAGGCCAGGCTGGATGGGGATTAGAGCAACCAGTTGTTCCTGCCCATGGCACCGGGTTGGATCGAGATGAGCTTTGAGGTCCCTTCCAACCCAAACCATTCTGTGATTCTGTGATTGTATGACTTTTCATATGAGATCACTTTTTGCGTTGAATGTATAATATCACACATTAAGTTTAAATTTAGAATGTAAATCATAGAAGCTGGAAGGGACCTGTAAGGATCATCAAAGTCCAACTCATGGCCCTGGCTTACAATATTAAAAAAAAAAAAAAATAATAAAAGAAGACAAACCCAACAAAAACCCAAAAGCAGCTGATTGATGGAAAGGTGTCTCCAAGCCTTCTGGAGGAGCAGACCGTATACAACAAAGGTGATACTGAAATGCTAAAACTGCAGTTGCCACCTGATTTTCTCCTAGCTGACCTCTACACTGCAGTCTTTTAGTGTCTCCCCATAAGCATACGAGTGTTCATAGTTTTGAAAAAAAATAGCACATTGCAAGCAATACTGTAATAACTCACAATTTAGGCTGTTCATGCAGAAATGGAACAGATGACATTGTAATCATTGCAGTAGGATGCATACTTTATTGCAGTATGTTTTTAAAGTATCCCGAGAAAGGTTGTTCATGCTACACTAGCCAGGGATCGTTTTTGTTAAACAAGAAAAATAAAAGTGTTGAGTGCTAGATCATTCACCTGGCTGCAGAGTTTGTGCGCCTGTGTGCTCTGCAGGCTCTCCTGGAGAACACAGTAGCTTTACACCGCTTAAAAGTGTGAGCTGGCTCGTGGTCCTGTCGTGTCAACAGCAACAAATCAAATAATGGCTGTGAGAAAAAACCTGTGTCGGTGGGTAGGAGGCCGTGAGGGTCAACAATTGGCATTTACACAGATCTTTGCTTTGAAAACCAGTATGAGCAGCTTTTTGCTGCTTCCTTTCAGCAGCTGTGAGTTGTGGGAAACAAGGACGCAGTGGTGCAAGTCAGGTTTCTGTGGCCCCATGTAAAGCCTGTCATTCAGAGTTCCTAGAAGGTGGGTTTAAAAGAAAACCCTGACAGCCAGAATCTACACAGAGAAATAATTCCTTTTTAACAAGAGATTTTCCAAACAAAAGATATAGATTTACTGCGCGGATAGAAAAGCCATTTTCCTACCCATAGCGTAGGAGTATAAAATGATTACAAAAACTCTTTCTTTGATTTTTAACTTGATGTTTTACTTACACATCTTAATTTTTTGGAGATTTATTAATCATTTCAGTACAAAAATCACAAATAAATGACTAGTTGCAATACTTTATCCTTTTGTTTAAAGAAGTCTTGCACAATATAATTTTCAGTTTTCTCTGTATGAGCAATATTATGAAGTAAATGGACTTTACACAAAATTGCTTGTGGCTTTTTGACATTTTAGTAAGTGAAACAAAATTGCACATTAATACCTATGAAATCAGTTTTATTTATGAAATGTTCATGTGGGCAAAACAGGATGATGTGTTGATTTTTTTCATGTGTTAGATGTGTTGCTTTATGTTAGATATAAATCATCAGGTCTGAGCATCTTATTTATTGGTTTTTGCATATAATTAATGTGGGTGTTTTGAATTAACTTACTCTCCTGCATACTTTGAAACATTCCTCTGATTTTGACCAGTAGTCTTGATGCTATGTGAGATGAGTTATATTTATACAGTTTTATTAATAACAAATTATTAAGTGAAGGTAAAAAGTGAAAAGGGATAATTTTTTGTTGCAATTTTTTCCTTTGTTTATAAGAAAAATCAAACAAATCAAACATAATGACGAGTAGTGTTAGTAGTCAAAGCACACTTATAGAAAAACATGAACAAAGCTGATAAATCTACTGGAAAATTGTGTAAAATTCTTCGAATTCACACTGTGTAAAATTAATGTGTTGTTTGAACCTAAAGATCCATATTGGCTGCGGTCTGGGCCTGCCTCACCAGGATACACTTAGGCCTGAATGGCATCCAGGGAATTTCTGATGCAGGAGCCAACGTTCATGTCGTTTGAAGTGCTTGGGATTCTCCAGGGACCATTCAACTGTTTGCTTTCATCCAGGTCTGCTTCTGGGCCACACGGTAAGGAATTACCCTCACAAACTGCACTGTTGCTATTAAGGCGTGGAAAAGTCGTGTTTCACAAGTGAAATGGTTTTATTTGAATAGGTAGCAAAGCAAGAAGAGCCTGTGAGCTCTGTGCGCGCTGGCAAACAGGCTTCAAGCAGCAGATGAAGCAGCGGCGTGCCGGTGGCAGTGCCGGTGTGATCCTGGCAGGGATGGGACAATGTGTGTCGGCTCTGACGGACACGAGCGAGCTCCGGAGCAGCAGAGGTGTCTGCACGCAGCTGCTCCAGCCAAAGCCCCTCTCTCACTCACACTGTGGCTGACATATGAGCTCACTAAATGAAAGCTGGGTTTAGTATGCCTGTCCGTGTGCCTGGCATGCCTCTGATTTCCAAACTGAGGAGCTGTGCGTGGGTGATGTGCCGCACCTGAAGGAATCACTGCCAGGAACTTGGAGAATTCTGCTGAAGTCTTTCAGTCTTCTATTCTTACCAGTGTTTGTGGTCTTTCCCTGTTCTGTTCTTACCTACTAGTTACGGAGGATCAGGGCAGTGACTGTCCCTCTCTGCTGGACACTGCTGAGGCCACACCTCGAATCCTGGGGTCAGTTTTGGGCCCCTCACTACAAGAAAGATGTTGAGGGGCTGGAGCATGTCCAGAGAGGGGAATGGAGCTGGGGAAAGGTCTGGAGCACACGTCTGATGAGGAACAGCTGAGGGAGCTGAGAGGGCTCAGTCTGCAGAAAAGGAGGCTCAGGGGGGACTTTCTCTCTCTCTGCAATGCCCTGACAGGAGGGGGGAGCCAGGTGGGGCTCAGGCTCTGCTCCCAGGGAACAAGGGACAGGACAAGGGAAAATGACCTCCAGCTGTGCCAGGACAGCTTTATATTAGATATTATGAAAAATTTCTTCACTGAAAGGGTTGTCAAACATTGCTGCCCAAGGAAGTGGTGGAGCCCCATCCCTGGAAGTGTTCAAGAAGACTATGTCACTAAAAGACTGGCACTTCAGGACCTTGTTTAGTGGTGAACATTTAGGACCTTGTTTAGTGGTGAACATTTAGGGACTGGGTTGATGGCTGGAACTGGTGGTGTTAGAGGTCTTTTCCAGCCTAAGTGATTCTGTGATTCTACTGATGCTAAAGTTTACAGGATTGGAGGTTACCTGAGCCTGTGTTCTCACTCTGCTGTTCAGCCCCCAGTGGCATTGGAGGGACTGCCAGGCTTCCTGCAAGAACAGGGTATACTCAGTGCACAAAGCCAGGGCACATCAGAGGGCACCAAACCACAGTAGTTTCTAAGGGCTGTCTTGCACAGAATTTCCTGATTGCAGTCAAACAAATTATTTAAGCAAGGTCCTTGCCTTTCTGTGCAGTGAAGGTCTTTCCATTGGCTTCAGTAGGCTGGGGCACTTGCTTCCTTCTCAGGGCTTTACAGTGTGTTGTGCCTCTTCTCCTGTACAGCTGCCGAGGGATGTGTTGTATGGAGAGAGGCAATACGGAGGTGGGAACTGCTTGGGACTCCAGTCAGCAATAACGTGCCTCACTTACCACCCAAGGAACCTGGATCACTGGGCAGTGATAACATTGCTGGTGTTCCTGGGCAGAGGCCCAGGAGATCCACAGTTTTGCCGTTCATTGCTGTGTTTCATGTTCTATTTATAACAGGGAAAAATCATTGAAGTTACTATATTATTTCTGGACTCAGAGTCAGAATAGTACTTGTTGTGTATTTGTGTATAGTGTATTTGTTCCATCTATATATAACTTGTCTTTGGGTAAGAGAAACTATTTTAGATCTTTATTTATTTATATTTACCCTTTGGGTTAGAAATCAATGACCACATTGCTGACTGTTTATGTGCATTATGCAAAACCACTGTATTTTTTAGTGTTTTTTTCTCCTTCCTGACTTTCTGTTTGACTTATTGCATGACCTAGTCTGCATCCAAAGAGTGATTTCCTAGCTAGAACAAGGCTTGGTGGAGGAAAGGGTATCAGCTATTTCTTGAATAATTTTACTTTAGTTTCTTCACTGCCTTATTTTCTTCTCTGCCACTTGACTTAGTTATGCTTTTTCTTTCAATGCTCTTCTCAAAGGCCTTCCTGTTGAATCATTCTGCTTTGTTTTTCTTCATAAATACTCACTTAGCAGTACTATTACTACATTCTGGTGTTTCATGAGTAAATTGCTCATAATTCCTTTAGATCACTTTTAAGGCACTTAACAAGAACAGTGGAATCATCTGTTCTCTTTCAGATCCCTTTCCTGGCAAGCACTGATTTCCAGGGACAAGCTGAGCATACTCTTATTGACATCAGTGGTTTTTAGGATGAGGCACATAAATGCATTTCCTTTACACAAACATACTATTCATTATCTGTTAATCTGCAGAGCAGTATCTGTGCCCTGTCTGATTGCTTTTCTTTCAAGAAACTGTGCCCTGGCTCTTAAAAATAAAAAAAGAATCTAAAGAAAAAACCCTAAAATAGAGCAAACACAATAATGAGAAAGTAAACATAATGGAAACAGTGGGGGATTGCTATTTCTATGCTTTGCAAACCCAGTAAGGAATAAAATAAATACAACTAAAGCTGTGGCCCAGAATACTAATCTGGAGCAATTTTTTTCTGGGAATACTTTGTGGCAAACACATCCCCTCAATCCACAAAGCAGTTTAGAACAACCCCCTAAACAGCAAGGCTAAACAAGAGCAATGCAAATCGAGTTAACATAAGACATGATCAGCAAGCAGAAATGTTAACTTAAAAAATGGCTCTGCGGTCCACCAGCAAGGGTTTTCTGATGGGCTTTTGGCAAAGATAGTTCTGAGTTGGACAGGTGGCCTGGAAAAAAGAAGGTTTGAAGTCCCCATGAAACAGAAAAATCTCTACTTGGACAAAACAAAAAAAAAATAAATTTGCAATAATACACTTTTGGAGAAGATTTGGCAGGTTCTACCTGTATTGCATTTCAAAGGGTTGAGTTAGTGCCAGCAGTATTCCCCTGTCCTACCCTGTCCTGGTCCTTCTGGGGATAGTTTGTCCTGTACCAAATGCTCATTTTGTGTGGTCACTCTGCTGCGAGAGGAGGACAGAAGGAATGCAGTTGTTGTTACCAAACTTCCTGCAGAAAATGGGTTGAAAACTACAATTACAGAGGAATAAGAGGGGTGGGGTTGTCAGGGGTTCTTTCACTTTGAATGCCAGAGCTCAAGCACAGTCATTCTTATGAACAGCACGAAAGCGGTTGGAAGTAAAACTGGACTTGACTTCTGAGTGAGACTCGTGTGTAATTGCTCTTGAGTAAGGGTATGGCTGTACTTCCTCTTGTGATATTCCTTCAGCACAGCATCAAATCTGACAGCAGATCTTGAAATACTTTTTCCCAAATACATGTTACTTACTAGACACTGGTGTCCCGCTGAACGCTCTAAAAATTTCATCAGAATATCACAAATCCCTTTTAACTGCCTTTTTAGTTATCCTAATGTCATTATCAGCTTTTAATCACTGATGTAGTGAAAAGTCACAAGAAACTTGGCCTTTCAGCACAATAACATGCAAGATGAAGGTGAGTGTTTAATGATTGTACCTGTCTCAGTGTTGTCCTACTCATGATATCTATGCTGATAACATATCAAGGTGGCTGGCTTGGCAGCAGGGTGTCTTTTTTTGCTACATCTAGTTTTAAAAATGTTAGACTCTTTCTAGATGCCTTTCATTAAAATTCTTTTGCCTAAGAAAGAAAGTGCCCTCAGTGTTTTCAGGAATGTATTAGCACGATGGGGAAGATTAATATCGTGTAGCTTCTCACATGATGAGAAAAAACCTCAGAAAGCCATTATTTCCATCCCTCGTGAAAATCAGGATGAACTCACTGTCATTTCTGACAGTTGCCTGTCTAACTGCTAAAGATCTACTGACACAGGCTAAACTACTTCAGTTAACTTCTTCACTACTTCAGCAGCTTGAACATTTTTCTTCATGTCTAACCCAGATCTTCCTTGCTGCAGCTTAATTCTCTTGCTGTCCTATTGACCAGGGACAGAAGTAATCACTGTCCTTGTACGCAGAAGCATACTACATTTGAAGCTTGTTGTCATGTCCGTCCTGTCTCCCTTTCCTCTGGCATTTCCTTCTCCATCTTGAACAACTCTGGTCTAGCTTTCTCCCTTTCTCCTCCCCATCTTTGCCTGAGCAGCTTTGCACTGTTCTCTTTGACACTCTGCCCTGTTAGTGTTTTCTTATCAGCGTTTTTGAAGAAATATACTGAAACAGAAGACACATCTGAAGACCTTGATGGTGTGGAAGGATAGCTCTGAGTTTTACAAACTGTTTCTCTTAACATGTTCTACTGTATGTAGTGTTTGCTTTTGTCTAATTATGCCATTGGAGACTTAAATTCCATTTTAGCAGATCTTCATCAAGTTCCTTTCCTGCAGCTTATTATTTCCTCTATCATATTTATGGGGAATGCAACTTGTGAGCATTTTGCCATGTTGGAGAGTTGACTTCAAGTGTAAATCTGACTGCTAAGGCAGCTAATGTCCAAACACTTACTAAATAAGTAGAAATCAATTGACTGCAAAATTGAATAGGTCACACAGCAGAAACACCTTAATCCCTGTATAATTTGCAATCTAATTGAAATTAAGTAAATGAAAACAATGCAGATGAGGTAAGCACAGTGTAACTATGTGTCTCGACGATGCCATTAGTAAGTCTGTATCACACCTCCTGCTTTCTCCTTTTTTTTTTTTTTTCCAAGCCAAGTAAATTGCACTTTTCAATTATCTGACCTTTCATGCCAAAAATAAACATGGGGAGCTGAATAGGCAGCTCATCATCAATCTTTTCTTTCATTTTCTTTCAATTCCTATGTTGATGAGGGCTCCATTTAAAAGACTGATATGAATCATTCTTCCAAATAGATTCCCATGATTTGAATGTTCAGGTCAGCCCAATAGAGCAGTGCCTAACAATGATTACGAACCAGTGCATGTGACTTTTCACCAGACACAAGCCGAGGTCAGATGCTTAAATCTGAAACTACAATTTCAGGTTAATTTTTTGCTTTAAAATTTGTCTGCTGTTGACAGCCTTAATTTTTAACATCAAGGTTTTTAAACTGTTCTGCTTTCTCCAAGCGGCCAGAATTGTTCTGGCCTGAGCAGCTGTAATCCTGTGCCCAACTGGGACACTAAAGCTGGAAAAAGCATTATGCAAGTCCCTGAAAGGTTCTGTTGAGCAGGCAGCCTTTTGGACGGTAACTGAGGGATCATTATCGAGCACCTCTCCAGTGTGGTTTATGTACTTCATTTTTAAAGCACCACTCTCACAGCTGTGCAGCTTAACAGTTCTGATATGTCATTTATTTCTGTGCTTAGCTGGTAGGATTTATCTTCTACACAGTTTGTGATAGCAGTGGCTTGGCATTCAGGGTGGGCTAAAGAGACTGCTTTGTGTTCTGGAAAACTTGAAGGAAGTCAGGCCATGCCACTCTGAGCACGTTCCCATTTGTTCTGTCCAGGCTGTTGTGACTTCACTGCTCTCCACATCCAAATCATTTGGCTTAAAACAGCACAGGTTTAATTTTAGATACATTCAGTTGACAGATATACTACTGTCCCAAAGATTTTATGCAGTAATGTATGTTCAAAGCATTTTCCCAGGAAGCACACCAGGATTCTGTATGTGGTACATTAAACTGAACGGGATTTTTCAGGCCTGGAAAAGGGATGACTTTAGGTGGTATAGCAGAGATCTTGTCAATTGTGAATGACACGTAGAAAGTGAATTTGGAATTTTTATTTTCTGTTTTTTCTAATTAATTTAAATTAATATAAGTTTAAATGAAGCCAGTAGGTAGGGGGGGGAAAGCCATAAAAAAGCCAACCAAATCCCCACCCCAAACCAAAAAGAACCTCAAACCCAACAAACAAACAAACATAATCCCATCTTCAAATAATGTAATTAAGACCCTGGTTAACTCTTGTTAGAATAATCATTCAACAGATTGTTGTGGGGATTTGGAGTATTTGAACCTTACCCTGTTGGCCTCAGCCCATGGATCCAGCCTGTCCTGATCCCTCTGCCTTCCTGCCCTCCAGCTGATCCACGCTCCCACCCAGCTTGGTGTCACCTGTGACCTGAGGGTGCCCTCCATCCTCTTACTCAGATTGTCAGTAAAGATATAAAATAGGACCAGCCCCAATCCTGAGCCCTGGGGCACACCCAGTGATGGAGGGTGTTAAAATACAGGGGAATCTCTCAGGTTAGAAGAGTATTGGAGGGACAGATTGTGTGGGGTGGGGAGAGTGTTCTGAGAAGGAACCTTTAGATGCTTGTCTTTCTGCTGTGTTCTAGATGGTGTTTGCTGTCAAAACCAGTTGAAGGAACCAGGCTGAAGGAACCTTTGGTGTGAACTGTGAAACTTTTCCTAAGTTTTCCTAAGACCTTTATTTTTATTTTTTCACTGTTTATGAATTTATTATTCCCCATTTTCCATTTCTGGCATAATTTTAACTTCACTTCTCTATTTGTCTCTAAAGTACCACAAACAATTAGTCTTAAACTTGACCTTTCCTTTTCTTTGCCTAATAGCACCTTGCTTTTTAGATTTAAACAGCTTGCACTCTTTTCTTATATTGTTTGTCCTAGATTTTGGGAGCTCTGCCTTCCCTCCCAATCCCATTCTGCCCCCAGGAAATCCCACCATGCCTCTGTGCTTTCACTTCTTATTCACCCACTGCGATTTATTCTATAAGAGGCTCTAAACCACAATAAACAAAATACCAAGGTGGCAGCTTGATGGCACAATTACAGAGAGGTAATTTTAAAACTGGGCTTTTATTTCCTCCAGACATTGTGTGCAGAAGTCATAAACTGGACTGCACATTACTGCAGTCAAATTATGACAAATGAGGGCGCGTGCCATAGTTTGGGCCTGGCTTTGGCAACCTGGAGATTTATCAGCTGATTAGAAATAAAAGATGAAGACACACTGCCCGTTGGTTCATTGTAAAGCTGCTCAATTGCTGATATAATGGAACTATTATTTCTAAGAAATTTGATTAAATGTAATATTATACTTCTACAGCATGACTTTTCTGTCTGCAGTCTCGCTGGAAAGGATAATCTGCTGTAATAATATCAATCTTGGTAGATAATACCATCAAACTTTAAACCAATGGAATATTTCACTTAACAAAGTGATGTGATTATGTGCATTTTAAATAATTTCCCTGTTTTCATTGATTTGTGCTTAAATCAAGAAGTCTTGGAATGGAATAAAATCAGAATCTTTCGATTTTCCAGTAGTTTTTAAGTGTGAAACTGAAGTAACCAGATTGTTATCTGTTACTTGCTTACTTTGGATTCATAAAATTCTTCTTCTCCAAGGTCTTCCTAATTTAACCAACATTAATTTCTCCAGGTCAGCATTAATTTCTCCCAAGGATTTTATGCTTGTACAATTGGACCATTTTGACAGTGCAGATTATACTTGTACAAACCTGATTTTATCATGACTTTTTTGATTGCAAAATAATACTGTGCTGTGAGGAGTTAGATATTGTAGGATTTCCTGTAATTACATTTATTGAGTTTATTGCAATTGATTTGCAGATAAATAGTCATGTGATGATGATCTAGTATGTCCTCTAGTATAATGTCAGTCCTCCCTAAGCCTCTGTTTATCTTGGGGGCTGGTGCAAGGGCATGCCTGGGAGTGACAGAATTGAATCTTGATGGTAAAACTTTCTAGATGCATATAGAGTATAATGAAATACATAGTCAAATGTGAAAGTGACCTTTCCACCACTTTTTCCTGACTCATGTCCAGCTTCTGTGTCTTAGAGACTGACTCTTTATTTTTTCAACAGCAGCTCAAATTTAGTGTTTTATTTAAATTCCACTTACTCATTCAGCATTTAGTAAAGGTCTGAGGGAATAGAGAGAATTAATTGCAGAAAAATAATGACCTGTGCAGTAGTTTTCCATGTTGGTTGTATTAGTGATCTAAGACAAATTCAGTAAAATACAAGTATTTGCCTCATATGAGGGGAGAGAGAGTCAGGATGCAATTGAAAATGTTTGTAGTAGCACCATAGTGGGTATAATTGGAAAAGCAGAAGTGAGCTGTGTGCCTGGTATTATTTTAAATCTTATCAGTCTGTTTCTTTCAATAGATTTTGAGGCTTGAAAAATTAACTGTAGGGAATTTTTAAAACTGCATTTAAATTTCTTGCCTTTTAGTCACATGGAAATTTCTATTGTTCTGGTAATTTAGGTCAGAGTAAATAAAAGTTCCCAACCAGCTTTAAATATGCTATTAATTTTTATATATATCAATAGGCCAGACAGACAGATCATTATCACTCAGCAACATCAGCAGGAGCAGGATCAAAAGGCAAGGCAGCATTTAACCAAGAAAACATCCCCACATTACACATATGAAAGAGAGCTGAGGAGTTCTGCCAGCAATTAGAGTCCCAGTGAGGGTCCTGCTGCTGCTACTCTGCAGCCAAGACGTTACTGAGCCTGACCTATGCACTGCAAGTAGTTCTAGAATGCATAAATATGAATATAATAAACTAACCCACATTGAATTGCCTGTAGATAAGTTGGCTTTTTTTTTTTTTTCCCTACAATAAGATGTAATAACTATTGTGTGTTTTCATGGCAAGCTATTTGTGCCTGAAGGGAAGAGCAATACAGAATGCAGTCAGAAGTGTTCTCCACACCCCATGACTTGGTATTTTGTAGAGAAGAATCTATTTGTCTTGTAAAGCTATTTTGCACAATTTTTAGGAGTCAGAGTGAATGAAATTTCTTGAATGATTAAGTGTATTTCTTTATTCTGCTGAATACAGGGCAGAAGTGAAGGAGAACAACAAGCTGGTAGGATAAGGGTGGGTGGTGGTTGTGTCCATTACTTTGGTCCTTGTTCTTCACCAACAGTTTTAAAGACAAACTAACCCAGAATACATCCAACATGCAGGCACAGGCCTGCTTTTCATCAGTGAAATACAGTCTGTGCTGAACTCTGGACTGCAGGAAGTTGGCTCGGAAGAGCAATGGTGCCCACTGTCCTTAAAGTGCCACTTAGACTGTGGATATTAAGGGAGCCTGCAGGAAAGGTGGAGAGAGAGTGTTGACAAGGGCCTGGAGGGACAGGACAAGGGGGAATGGAATTATACTGACAGAGGGCAGGGTTAGATGGGATATTGGGAAGAAATTCTTCCCTGTGAGGGTGGGCAGGCCCTGGCACAGGTTGCCCAGAGAAGCTGTGGCTGCCCCATCCCTGGAAGTGTCCAAGGTCAGGTAGGATGGGGCTTGGAGCAACCTGGGCTAGTGGAAGGTGTCCCTGCCCATGGCAGGGGGTTGGAGTGAGATAAGTTTTAAGGTCCCTTCGAAACCAAATCAGTTGATGATTCCATGATTATTTATCATGCTATTCTGCTCCTCAAGAGGTTATATATTTATACTTCTTTAATCATATTACTAGTAGGAGGGGTCTTTCTACTTTACTAGTGTTTTCTTACCATCCCTGGGGAGCGAGGTTAACAGATATATTTATCTATTATTAAAAACCAAACATTTTCCTCTTTGTGGTAACTGGAAGGACTTTTATTTGCTGTCCGGGTTTCATTTTTGCAGTGCACGATGGATTATTCATGTTGGCTCTACATTTGACTTTAAAGTATTTCTTGTTGATCTGAGTTTTCTCTATGGTTTATGTGGAGAAGAGAGTTTAATTTTTAAAGATATTTGTCGCTTGCAGTACCTTCTTCAGAGGAAAGGCTGCCTTTGTCTTGGTCATTTTGTGCACACCAGGAATATATTTTATAAACATACTGACTGCTTCTTACTGTCTTTAATTGGTTTAATGGCTGCCAAAGTAAAGTTTCAGAGGTTATCAAAATAGCAAGAGAATTAAACTCCTTTCCTGGGTTGTCTCAGGAGAAGACAGATCACACCAGAGGTACCAGATAGCATAGCTGACATGTCCCCGGCAGTGCTGAGTCCCACTGGCAGGGACTGAATCCTTGAGGGAAAAGAGGGCAGTGTGAGGAGTAGGAAGAGCTGTTGGAAGCAGATTTCAATACCTAATTCCATGACACCTCCCTCCTCAGAGGCCCAGGTGATGCAGATCTCTGGTGAAGTGGTTATGGCATGAATAAGCCATACCCTTCATGTATCACATGGATTACAATTCAGGAAAGCTGGGGTATGAGCCAGTACTAAAAGTCCAGCCAAGCACAACATAGCATCTCGTGGCTTGCTGTATCATGGTATAAAATAATTACTGTAATTATTCAGCATTACAGTGACAACCAAAACAGTGTGTTTTAGAGTAGAAATTCTTCTGAAAGAATGCATATGTGATGGTAGATATTCCAGGTGGAGGGAGAGAGTCAAGACTGGTGTGCAGAGAATAACTCTCAGTGGGTGGTGCAGCTGTGCATAACTGCACAGGATGGAGATAAAGGGTGAAGAGGAAAAGGTGTGATATGGAGCTGATGAAACTACCTCAGCATGGCCCCTGCTGTCATCAGCATCACAGATTCACAGAGTGGTTTGGGCTGGAAAGGACCTTAAAGCCCATTTGACTCCGATCCCCTGCCATGGGCAGGGACACCTCCCACTAGCCCAGGTTGCTCCAACCTGGCCTTGGACACTCCCAGGGATGGGGTATCCACAATGTCTCTGTGTTTCACCACCCTCACAGGGAAGAATTTCTTCCCAATGTCCCATCTAACCCTGTTCTCTGTCCATGTGAAGCCATGTCCCATCACTCCAGGCCCTTATAAGTCCCTCTCCAGGTTTTTGTAGGCAATAATAGTATAGTAATAATTATCCTCCAGGGTAACATAATTTCAACAAAGTCATGTGATCTGTTAAATGCATTATGAAGCTTTAAGAATGTGTCTTGTCCATGCTGGAAAATACTCAAACATCCCCTTTTAATACAATCCCAAGCAAAATATTAACATGTTCCAGTAAGGGCCAAAGCAGACAAATGTGGGGGCCAGGAAGTCAGTCTTGGCACTCAGAGTAGAGGATATAAGAGCTTGGTTCAGATGAATGATGTTACTGTTTTCAGGTTTTTTATCTATTGTTCTGTCCGATTTAGTTTTCTGTTCTTTTACTTTCTTTTCCTCCATCTGAGGCTCCTTTTTTCGTAAATCATCCATTTCAAATGGGTTAGAGAAATATAAAACTGTAAATCTAGGAAGAAGATAATTTGGAGGAAATAATAAATAATTAAAATAAATATATATATTATTTTAATAAATACTAAAATATTTATTACATAAAAGAGCAGGTTTTTTCCCTCCTGCTGCTGTATTTGTGCTGTGTAATTCTTGTGCACTTGTAGCAATTACAAGACCAGTACAGCCAATGTTTCTTTATCGCTAATGTAGGCATCATATTTCTCTCAAGACACTGAGGATCTAACAGCAGGTGTTACCTTTGCTTTATCTGCAGTTAAATCTCCTTTTATTTCTGTTCCTTAGAACACAAGAGGCTGAAGTTTATAATTTCCAGAACTAAGAGCTAAAAATACTTCTCTCCACCAAAATGCTTCATGATGACATTTTACGATATCATTTACTATTTACATTTTCCTGTGTGGCTCTAACAGAGATTTGCTGTTTGTATGTGCAGTGCTTCCCCAGAGATTTACTGAGACTTGCTTTGAAAGTCAGAGATCTCAAATCTGGTGTAGGATTTGGACTGTTTTAGCTTGGATGATTTGGGCTTCACGGAGTGTCTTCACTGCTCTCACACCTTTTGCAGTGACACAACCTCCCTTCTCCTGAGACAGTGACATCCATTCAGGCCATGGCCACAATTTGCTCCTCTCTTCAGATTGATTTCTCCACTGAAGCAATAGATCTGGAGCTGTTCTCTAAGCACAACGCCCTCAGGGTCCTGCATTTCCATCTCCCAGTGGCAGTGGCCTGAAGAGAAGCAGGGCCAGCATAGGCATTTTATCAAGGCCACCAAAAACAGTGTTTTACTGAGTTTATTTTGAGAAGGCAGGATTTTTCTAGCTGCATGACAGCTGGGAACCATCAGTAGGAGCTAAGGTCTATCTTGTTGGGGTTTTTTATTGTCAGCTGGCAAAGCTGAGATAGAGCTGTACTTGCCAAGGGGGTACCAGTTTCATGGTGATGAAAGGCAGAACAGCAGAAGCCCCTCTAGAGCTTTGTGACCTCACTCCTCTGCTTATTCTTGATGTGCTTTGGTTTCCTATGAAGTTTTCTCAGAAGTCCTTCTCTGGGGTAAGGCAGAGACTGTCTGCAGTCATAAATTGGAGAGTGCTGTGGAACACACCCAGGCACTGTCACTTCATCTCAAAACCTGTTAAATTGCTACGCAGGTCACGGTCACCGTGGAACAGAAACAGAACCACCCTGGTGTGGGATAACACAGGGGCTGTTGAGTACAGTATCCTCTCACTGAATTTCCTGTATTTAGAGTCTGACTGTTTGAAGATTTAAGTTTGAAATTCTGCATTTGCTAATGCCTTTTCAGTGTTAAATATTCTGGTTCTGTATATCCTAGTTCTCACAAACACCCTTCACCTGGAATCTCAGCGTTCCTCCCCTCAGCAACATACTGTGCACTGACACACTGGAATTAGCAAGACCTCTCTAGCATTTGTTTCAATGCAGAGGTTTAAATTAAACCCCAAATATCTGGAGTGTGTTTTGGAAATGCTTGGGTTTTTTCTAAAATTTTTGATGAGTAAGTTGACCTTTTGTAGTTCTAAACGTGATGTCAAATATTTAAGTCTAACAAAAAAAAGAAACAAGAATGTTGCTTCTTGTGTAGGATTTGTCTCAGGGAATTACCAAGCACTGATCCAAACCCCCAAACAGGGGGTCACCTGTCTACTTTCTGCTTTCCCACTAGGCAAAAGTTAGAAGATAAAATGGAATGTGACAATAACTCTCTTTTATCTGCTGATAGAAGAATTTGTACTTAGGTAAAAAGGCATACCCTAAATAGCATCTTGCATAGATTTCTGTCAGAGAGGATTTAATGTGTGTGCATATTAATTCTAATTTGAAGAATGTCTTGTATTTAAATGAAATAAGGAAATTTTGCCTTTTTATGTAATAAGAATAATTTTGGCATGTACTGGTCATACCCCGTGTCAAATCAGGAGAGAAAAAAATCATACATAATGCTCTTATAGGGCAGAAATATTAATGTTGTGATACTTTGTACTTAGCTCTTGAGCACATTACTATTAGTCTGAGATGGTTATGATAAATAGCTTTGAATAAGAAAGTTCAAACTCAAAGAACAAAGAAATATACAGGAGGTCCATGGAAGGTGTGTTCTGTCAGAGCCATGTTGGCAAGAATGTAAGTCACAAAGATGCTGCAGCTCTTTTTTATTTGATACCAGTATAAGACAATGTGGAAAGTACGGAGGTTCCTGTTGATTTTTTGTTGTTCATTATTTCCTACACTGGGAGGATTAAATAAAAGGCAGTAATGTGAAGAATAATAGAGGGAGACTAGCGGTGAACGTGACAACTAGCAGATAAAAAACAAGGGCAAAATTTTTGCAATTTCTCTTTCTACTTCTTGCTGTAATGAACTTCATAATTTGGTATTTCCTTTTAGCACAACAGGAGTGGCTGTTTCTGCCCAGCCTTGCCTATGCAACCATGTAAAGGTCATATCAAGGTACTCACACTTCCTGTCTTGCTACCCACTTTGCTTGTGCAAATACAGTAGTTGTGCACAGAGTCCTCTTTCTTTTTTGTCTAAATTTATGTTTTGATCATAGTTCTGCTTGAAGGACAAAACTTCCCCCTTAGATCTGCACATCGAAGCTCAGCTCTGATAATCAGCTCTCACTTTGAGTGGATCCCCCAGTGAGATCAATGGCACTTCTGCATGCAGGGCAAGATCAGCTATTAGAGGTGAGCTTTGCTCTGCAGATTTCAGAGGACATCTCTATCCTAAGTATGAATTATTTATTTATGTATTTATTTGCTGTTAAATGTAAGCCACATCTTTACATGCAGCTTCTACATGTGTTGCTAGTGCTTGGTATAAGGTTATTTCTTATATATATTATTTCTTATTCTTCTGATAGCAAAGAAATAATGCCACACAGGATGATATAGCTTAAACTGTAGGCAAAAAATATATGAAATAGTATAATCACAGAATGGTTTATGTTGGAAGGGACCTTAAGTGTCATGTTCTTCCACTCTCTGCCATGGGCAGGGACACCTTCCACTAGCCCAGGTTGCTCCAAGCTCCATTCAGCCTGGCCTTGGACAGTCCCATGGATGGGGCAGCCACAGCTTCTCTGGGCAACCTGTGCCAGGGCCTGCCCACCCTCACAGGGAACAATTTTTCCCCAATATCCCATCTAACCCTGCCCTCTGTCAGTGTGAAGCCATTCCCCTTGTCCTGTCCCTCCAGGCCCTTGTCAATGGTCTCTCTCCATCTTTCTTGCAGGTTCCCTTCAGGCACTGCAAGGCCACAATTGGGTCACCCCAAAGCTTCTTTTCTCCAGGCCAAGCAATCCCAGCTCTCCCAGCCCTCCCTCCCAGCAGAGCTGCTCCAGCCCTCTGACCATCCCGGTGCCTTCTCTGGACTCACTCCAGCAGCTCCATGTCCTTGCTGTGCTGGCTCCCAGGGGGTCTCACCTGGGGGGCAGAAGGGTAGAATTCCCCCCTCGACTGACAAATGTATTCTGAACGAGTCCATTGTGTAGACACATGGACATTGATGTGTTCAGGGAATGGTAAGGGGAAAAAAAGAAGAGACCTTTGGGTCTGTGTGTGACTTGTGTGTCTGACTGGCACTCCCAAGTCTGGTTCCAGAGTAGGAAGGCAGAAATGAGCTGTTGGTACCTCTGTGGTGGGAACAAATCTAGCCAAAGGGACTGGAGAGAAGCAATCCAAGAGCAGTCTCGGAGAGTGGTGCCTAAAAGATGATTGTGCAACCTTATTTATGCCACTTTTTTTTTTTTTTCCTGAATCAGAGCAGTCACCACATTTAGCTGTGATGTACAATATTCCTGATACTTCCTGATACTGGAAAAGGGTTGGCTATCCTTTAATATATACGTAGTATGTATTTTCTAGAATGAAGGGGGCAAATGGAAAACAATGAGTTTAGAATAGTGCATTTCATGTGTCTGAGACCATACTTGTCTGTTTTTGTATCATAGTTGTGTAAATGCAAAAGAAGTGAGCATATTCTTGACACTCTGCAGGTCCAGTGCAGTTTAACCTGCATTCCCTCAGGAAGCAGGTGTTTAGGTTGTTAACTGCCTTGGGCTATCTCTCATTATATTTCTGCAAGAGATTCCTGGCCATATGAGACAGTCAGTGGGACAGGGCAGACCCCCAGGTCCTCTTTACTGGGTTTTTCAGCTGCTCTGTCTGCTTGTAAACAGAGTTAAGTCAAGGTAGTGCTGTTTCCTGTTTGTGTTGCAGAGGTGACAGCCTGTGGCACAAAGGCAGGTGACAGCCGGAGGGCAGTAGGTGTCAAATCAGTTGTCCTTCCCTGTGGAAAGCAAGGGGTGAAGTGTTTCATACAGACACAGTTCACTGGGTGTGGCTTCTAGATCAGATTAATTCTGATTTAACATTTCCACTACAGAACTCAAGCACAGCCATGATAGAATTGCAAAGTCTCTTTTAACCAGATATTGAAGAATTTTGGAATCCTCCCAAGAAAGCACAAAGGACGGCGTTTTTGTAATTAATTACTATTGTAAAAACAACACTGCAACCCCCTCTCTCCACAGTAATTCTATATATGTTGGAAACTTAATGAAATCTATATGGATTTAATATTTCAGGGGGTTCAGGTGATATTGCATGCCTGTATGACAAGCTAAAGTTGCTTAATTAGCTGGCAGATGAGAATTACCAAACAGACTCTTTTACTTTGTGCACTAAAGCTGTGCTGGTACAAATTGCTGTACAGTTGGATTAGTGGGAATTCATTCTTAGCTGTAGCCTGTGCTAGCAACATGAATGGAACTGAAGAAAGAACACTTTTGAATGGGACAGACATCATTAATCTTACTAATTAGTAATTGATATCAAATATATCTTAAAAATATATAAAAATGTGCTTCCATGGGAACTGAACCTCTATTTAGTAATGCACAAGTGCTTCAGCTGATTCTCCTTTAGAGTTGTTTTTGTCTCTTTATGTTATTTTGTACTTTCAATCTAAATATTTTAACTTTTTTTCTCAAGGCTGTATGAGGTCCACAGGAGGAAGTCTATAGCTTTCATCGTGATTTATGGAGCCGATGATAAAAGTTTAGTCTCACAGCTTGTCGCCCATTTCTCTGCTAGATTGCTGCCTACAGCATATGTTCAAAGACAGGTTGCCCATAGTTGAATGTAGCTTTATTTCAGTAAACATAGCCTACAGTAGAAACATATTGAATTTAGGCTAAACTTGCAAAGGACTGAAAGAAAAACACTATGTATGGTGTTGGGTTGCAATTAACTCTGTCCTAACTTTTGTAAGCCTGTGTGGCTGTGCTGGAGGGGCAGAAAGGGATGGGGCTCAGCCCTGTTTTGGGTGTCTGCAGTGGCCGTGCTTTGGGGCTCAGAGTGTACAGCAACAAGGTATTGTCACTGCCGTTGGATGAATCAATCTTCTGTGTTTCAGGAATGTGTCTCTCTCAGATATCACAAAATTATTTCATGCTGTAGAGGAGAAACAATACGAAACTGCAGGTGAATAAGGGAATTGTTCAACCCCAGGTGGGGAAGAAACCTGTTCCTTCATGCTGTCTCAGAAACCCAGAAAGCAATATAATGGAGTCATCACCTTGAAATACCCTTCACTGTTGTATATATTCTTAAAATATAAATGTATATATACACACAGATAAATCCCGCATATAATTAAATACCTATAAAAATCCCATTTTATATATATATAACAATTATGCACACACATATATGTACACTTTTTTTTAATGTACAGACTATACAGTTGAGTTAATAACAGTGAAGTAACTCCACTTTTATTGACCAGTGCCTTCAAGAATAATTAGTTCAATATGAATTTAATAACAAAATTAATACAGTTTCTATGTTAGTGCTTGCTATAGGAGCATGTTCTCAGTCTTACCAAATGAGGATGTATGTTTATTTTTAACTTGGAGAAAACATTCACTGCTACTAAAATACAACATCACCTCACCAAACAAGGACATGTTTAAAGAAAACAGTATATATGTTTTAGGCTCACTCAGTATTCTCTGAATTTATTGTCAGGAATTACTGCAAGTCTCTGCTACAGCAGAAAGGTGACTCTTCTTGCAGCCCTGCCCATGGACTGCAACCCACTCCAAATTATTACGCTGTAGAAATCCAGAATTAGAGAACTCTTTCAGTGTTCAGTGTCTGGCAGTGAAGGGACAGTGTTTGTTTTTAGTTTGTGTTGCTGATCTTGGGCAGTACAAAGTGCCACACAAAGCTGCACTTCTATCACTAGTGATGGAACTCTGTCACTGACTTAAGGGACAGACAGCAAACAGATTTGCACTGAAAGAGAAGAAATATTCAGCTTAAATGCATGAGACTGAAGGGAAATTTTTGTTACTGAAGTTAGTTGAAACAGAATAAAGTGAAGGATATTGCTAGAACTGCATGGTGAATAGTGGTTCATTAAGATCATCATCCATAACCTGCCTGTCGCACACCCCTGGTTGAGAGCAGATTGTCTGCTCTGCGAAAGGCCAGATTAATGTATCCCTTATGTTGTTGTACTTGCTGGAATGGCAGATTAAGTTCTATTTTTGGTGGCTAATTTCTAAATTAGCAGTTTCCATCAAACCATGTTTACTGCTGTCACAGAGGAACAGGCTGGGATGTGCAGTCTCGCTGAGTGACGTGTAATTATAAAAAGCTGAGGATGTGCCCTTGCACTTGCTGAATGAGCTGGTGGCAGTTCTTCCCTCTGAATATACTGATGAGGGTGTTTTGCTGTATATTTAGTTGGCACAGCCTTTAATAGATTAAATACTGGGAGTTTTTTCCAATCACCAACTGGTAATTGGCCAGAATGAAAGGAGGGTTTTTCATTAGTTTAATACTTTTCTCTTCCTGAATATTTTGCACTTTTCCAGTCCCTGCTAAGTGGGTAGGATTGCTTCATATTTTGTAGTTGTTTGAATGCAGTTTTAGTTGTTGAAAAGTAAAAGCAAATGGTTTTCTCAGCTAGTATGAATAAATACATCAACACTCATGAAGTTAAAACATATCTGTGACTGGAGGCTCAAGAACAGTAGTGAAACTCCAGATAAAGTTCTAACAACTGCATCAGAGTGGAGTGATGATGTAAATTTGCTTTCTGAAGTTACGTTTATTGTAGATATACACTCTCAGTTCTCGAGGGAGTGAGCTTGGATTGACTCCGCATTCCTAAAATCTGCCTTCCTGGAAATTGGCACTCTTCAGGTATACTGGAAACAAACCATCAAACTTTTTTTAAGGTTTTAAAAGATGAGCTTCTTGGGAAAATTCACCTATCACCTGAGAAGTAAACATCATGGGGTATGAAAGGTGACCATGGGGCTTCAAAGCTTACAGATGATTAGATTTTGCCAATGGCAAGCGGGATCTGAGAAGAAACTGTTTGCAGAAAGGAGGATGATACTGAATGTGGAGGGAGAAATCAGGATACTGACAATGATCAGGAGACTTTTGTTCACTCTCTCATGTAGTAACTGTGTGAAACAGAGTAGTTATCACTCAGCACCAAACAGGAGTCATAGAACACAGCCTGTCGATGTGTAGTGGTAACTCAATTTCAGTTTTTGAATAAAAAAACATCAAAAAAGTATCAGGTGACAGCACTGCACTCAGTGGTTTGTGCTAATTAATACTAGTTAAGCAAAATCAATTCAGGTCCTATTTAATCCAAGGCAGAATCAGAGAATTTTTGTATAGGTCATCTATATTTCTTAGAGGTATTCAGATTACTGATGGGTTACAAATTAAATATAGTTCCATAAATTAAAAACATTTACATTTAGCTTGGCAGAAGAATCTTAATATCAAAGTACTCATTTGATTTACATTTTCTTACTGCATATCTGCGTTGGTGATGAAGGAGCACTTATATTTCTTAAATGTACACATAAAATATTTAGGCATCTTAACAAACTGCCCTATATATAAACATTAATTGCACATGGAAATATTCTCACAGATTAGACAGAATTATCCTTAACTTCAACATATTTTATTTCCTATTCTGCTCTTTGGTCTTATTAGGAAGGGCACTCAGGATAAGCAAGTGACTTTATTCACACTGCAGTTTTTTGAAGAAGGGTCTACCCATCTTGAAAAGGATTCGTAATCACTCCTTTGGATTTCTTTAGATATGTTTGCTGAACTCCTCAGGGAGTCTTTGATTTCCTGACACGCCATGTTAGTGCAATGTGTTTGCCAAAAATATTCTTTGTCAGGGAGGTTGCAAAGCTTTTTTCTGTTTGCCTCTTGAAGCTGCATGGCACACAGATGCCTACAGTGAGAAAATGGAATAAAGAAATTGGTGTAAATGTAATTACTGTCAGCTATTTGGTGAAACAACTTGAAAACATTTTTCATCAAACAGAGTGGAAGAGCAGTGGTTCATTCTGAGTAACATGGGAAATGTTAGGATTTGATTAAAACATCTAAAATCTGTACCATGAGGTTCCATAAAGAAACTCCAACCAGACATGGTTTGAGATGAAGTTATTTCAGATGGGGGTGACTCACTGAGCCCCGTGTAGGGAAGTTATGCCAACATATGTTTAGCAGTATCTGTGGGATTCGTTTTCAATCCCAGCAGTCCACTATTATCTCCAGATAACAGTAGATCTGCAAGCAATATTTTAGTCCTGGAAATGCTGACACATTCAGATTGTATTTTCCTTTTCTCTGGTACAGACTTCTTACCTGTAACTTCCAGAAATATAGACACCAAACAGCACTGGAATAAATCACAGTGATTTCATTCCACTCATACTCTTATAAATTGTTGCCTAAATTGTCAACACCTCTTCACTATTAGTAATAAGTAAACTAGCTTTTATAAAATATGAAGAGCTCTATCATTTATCTTAAGCCCCAATCTATCTTCTTGTTGTTTTTAAAGGTAAGATATAACAGTAAGTGAAAGCAGGAATTGCTTCCCTGAGGAAATTTTGCTGTGATCAAAGCAACCTGAGTGTTCAGGAGTGAAAGCAATGCCTGGCTTAATGAAATCTAAAAGAAATTAGATAAATAGATGAAATGGAGGATTCCAAACAAATCGTATAGAAACTCTGGAGAGTCAATGCAAATTACTGAGCCTTCAGGCTGGATGTGGAGGGAGCAACAGGATGAGTAAAGGAGCTCAGGAATGTATTCTTTTGAAGAAGGGAAAGGTAAGAGTGTGGACGTGGCTCAGGAGAGCTGGACACTTGATTATGTTAAATTGCTTTTGGGGTGATACAGGTGAAGGGTGATGAGAGAAGAGATTAAATCAAATGAGAAGTGAAGAGTAGAATTATGTAGAGCCTCAAAGGTGATGGCAGGAAGATTGAACTTCAATTTAAAATCTGAATTTTTGCAGAAAATTAAATTTAAAATAAATCTGTATTTCTTAATAAATGAAAGATTACCATGCAAGCAATAAAGTCTGGTTTGAATATCATTTTCCCATCTTCAGGCCTGGAACTCGGATAAACATGAAGTGGGCCAGACTGAAGTGTGTGCCAGTTCCAAATACAGCTTGAACTTAAAATAATTCCAATTCTAGTTTAGAAGACATAAGTCTCAAGGGACTTGCTGTTGATCAACTTAACAGCCTTTATCCTTGTCATAATACCTAATTTCTGAGAGATATTCTATGTTCTGCTCACAATCTCAAGATTATATTGTTTGCCAGATTTGGGGCTGGGAAATGACCTTCCCAGAGGGGATTGATGGACCATTTATAAGGGTCACTTACGCATAATTGTACTGTTGGGTTTGTGCAAAATTAGTCAGCAAAAGTGTTTCAAGATGTAGGGGCGACCCTTCTTGTTTGCTTTTATCATCCAGGCTGTGGGGACAGAAATCACTGTATTCATTTAGGAGTGTCTAATGATTTTCTTTGTTCCTCCTCTCCAGCAAGCCTTGCGAGAGGTGGTGAACCAGAGAGAGGTAAGAAAGGCGTTTTCTTAGTTCCTGGCCATCTAAGCATCTGTGTCTGGAGGAGGAACATGGCTTTCCTCAGAATGCTACTTGCAAGGAGCCTTGAAACGATATGTCACTAATCAGAGTCTTTTGCAGGTAGGCACCAGGGTATTCCAGGGCATGACATTAATGCAGACATAGCTGAATAATTGCCAAATTGCTCTGCACATTTTCAGCCAAGGTTAGGAACTCTTGTGGTTCTGCCTGTTTTATACAACCTTCAATTTAACCTTTGACTCTCATCTCTTCCTCTGCCCCACTAAACCTGGGTGGACATAATTACTTTGTTTTGAATGCATTTCAACTTCTACAGTTAGTGTTTTTGGCAGAAAAAGAATTAAAAATCAAGTGTTAAGTTGGCTTAAAAGTCTCCCCCCCCCCCCTTTTTTTTTTTCCCCTCTCTGTCTTCTTCAGAGGAAGCTGAGAACAGGTTTTTGGATCTGACACTGATATCTGTACAACACTTACTCTTTTGTGTCCAGTGCGATGGTCAGAAAAATACACATGCTATTTAAATTATGTTTTCATTTCTTTAATCCTAATTGTTTAGTCATGGTGCCGTGATACCAAGACAAACATTGTCTGCTTATTTTTTATAGATCTCCATCTCTGTATCCATCTGTCACATTTTCTTCTTGGGCAGATGCCCAAACTAATAGTTCAGGAAGCAAATATAGCAGAGTTAGGGTCAAATTCCACGTATGATGTGTGCTGTGTTCTCATGTTTAGCAAAGGCTTTGCTATCCAATAGCTGTACAGGTCTATATATTATAAGATGCAGGTGGGAATCATTAAGAGTTGTGCTTGTGTGTTGGTCACAAAATCTGCCCTGCCTGGTGTTGCCTTTCTTAAAAGTAGGATTACCTCCCCTGGATTCTGTCAGTGGTTTTTGGATCTATTTATCTAGAGAGAAGAAAGAAGAATAAGCTTTGTTGCCCCAAGTTTTGTTGCTCCAAGTTTTGTCTGGTTCTTTAGCAGGCCATGAGTAACAGGACAGGCCTTTCTTGGCCACAGATTGGACAGAGCAAGTGGGGTTTGGAGGGGTGTGGTGGGAAAGAAGGGTGAGGAACCAGAATATTGCAATAGTATGGGGTCTGTGGGTGCCCGTGGAGCTCAGTCTTACAGTTTATCTCCACGTTAAAACATGGCCTTTGTGAAAGCACCATCAGAGGGGACAGCAGTATGAGACAGCCATGTGTTACCACGCAGCGACAGCTGGGCTGAGTTTATTTGCACTGCAAGTGTGTCTCTGACTTGGACGGATTTTCACCCCTTCATTATTTCAGTACCTTAAAATCATATAGTTGTCTACTACATTGCTGTTTTGAAATGTTCAGTTTCCAAACATCTACTTTTAGGGCCACCATTCATATAGAACTTCCTTGGAAAACCATTGGAAAGTTGGAGAGACTCCTAATTTATAGCAATTCCAAGGAAAATAGTTAGTTGCATTTCCTTTGTCCATCTGCAACTTTGCACTGTGTGAGAGGAGGAGGATTTCTGTTCTACTCAAGCCAGCAACTTCTCAGACCTAATCTGGTCCTCAAATTCAGGGAGTAAACCCAGGATTTAGGAACAGATAATTCTGTGAAGCAGAGGCAGGAAAGGTGCAGTATAAATGTGGGCAGTTAACTGAGATCATTACCTGATAAACTGGTTTGACATGTTAAATATAAATGTATTTACATCTAGTGGATGTAAGCAGTTAAGTATCTTTCTATAACCTCAGATACCTTTCTCCTATCACCCACTGGTTTTGTCACTCTCGTGTGATTATTTTGTTTTTGTGATAATATTTTGTTTTGTTTGGAGCAGGTTGGTAAACAACTGAGCTGTGATAATTGCTTCAGTAGTTTGTTTGGTTTTATTTCCTCTTTGGGATAGTCTGTGTAACTGTGTTTGTACTGCCTGTTCCTCAGGCAAATGTTTCAGTATGGAGATATAATCTCCTAGACAACTTTGTATTAAGTTTTTGTATATTTAATTCTTCAGACCTCTATGTTTTTCTACTGCTTCTTCTTTCCACTCCTTCTCTTTCCTGTTAATAGAAATTATTTACAATTGCTCCTTGCTATTAAGAGAAAGGATATGTCATTTAAATACATCAATATAAGAATTTCATTGCATGTGTATGAACTTTAGCACAGATTTCTGTGCTCAGACAAGCCTTAATATCTTTCTCAGCCCCCTTTCTGGACCAAAAGCATGATACACTTTCATTAAGATACAAAGCAGTTATGTTGAATTCTGTACTGGTATTTTTAGTCTAAGAAGGTCACCTCAGTCAGTATTATCTGAGGGGAAAGTCAGTTTGTTCAAAACACTGCTTTTGTCTAATTCTATTGCATACAGAAAAAGGTTTTCACACAAACAGGGAGGGTTTTCTAAATGGAATAAGGGCAAGTGCCCAGTCTGATCATCTTTGGTTCCTCGGTGAGACGGACTCAGCTGTACAACAGCTGGTGCAATGCCTGTGAGTGTGTCCCCATTCTGTAGTTCACTCAGGGGGCAAATGCAAAGTAGGACTTTGCTGGACCAATTCTGGCCATTGCCATTTCCCTGTCTAAGTGCAGTTTGGAATGTAGTTCAGAGGAAAACAGGTGATATTCTATTGCTGCTTGTTCTACTTTTAATAATTGTTACTCTTCCAAGTTTTAACGCATTCCTTTGTCATCCCACATATGTATGGTAATGATGAGAGGCATTTCCTTCAGTGCTACTCTGTTCTTTTAACAATCCACATGAGTGACACAGATTAATAAAATGTGACATTTCAGGATCCAGAGTGAAATACGAAATAAAAAATTACTGTTTGAGGAAAAATTAGTCATATGCAGAGGGACCTATTAAAGTTGCCTCACATATCAAGCCTTTGTTCTGAGCATGTGTGACTGGAAGTGCAAAGCCAGGCTGTCAGAATTTGTTTAGCTAATGATTCTAACTTGTTAAAATTTTAACCATGGCTCCTTTTGTTGTGCTTCAAAGGATTCGTAATGCTCTTTATATTAATTGTCTTATACTCTTGAAAATAGAGCATGTTTTAGTTATTATTTGGATATTGATTTGACTGCTTGGCAAGTACTGTTTATATGTAATTTTGATTTTGAATATGGGGTTCAGTGTAGAAAAGAATCTGCATAAAACTCATAGCTCATATATAAGTGCTTTTTTGTTACCCACTAAGACATGAGATACAAATCAAGTGTGAGAAGAGCTTGAAGCCAGACTGCAAGATGTGAATGCTAAAATCTATCACAATTCATACTGTCAGAGAAATGCACATCTAAAATCCTTGGTCATGTATAATAATAGACTGAAACACAAATAGGATGCTCAAACATCAAACTTTAAGAACACTTTTGTCTTGAAGAGAACTTGAAAACAGTCATAAAAGTGCAATGTGTGAAGGAACTCCTGCTGATGTTTTCAGCATGGCTCTCCCAGGCCTGTTATCTTTATTCTGTCTGTGTGTGGTAAGCAATAATAAGAAAGGATTTTGCTTTCTGTGTTAAGCTGCTGGGTAACCATCTGGTTCCAGAAATGCATAACATTTTTGGATTATGTTTGGCACAGTTCTGTTCTCCTATCAGTCCCTGTCCACACTACAGATATTTTCCTCCCTGAGCTGGTTCCAGAGCCCAGCAGAATGAATGGAGATGATGCTGTGGTTTTCAACGGGCTTTGGAGTAAGTTAATTTGCATAACTTGTTTCTTACACAAACATTCAAAGCACAGAAACAGCTTCTCCCAGTATGCAGAGGGAGGTAGACTTCTAATTCCATGGTCAAGAGAGATGTTTTTAAACAGACCTGCAAATGTAATTGTTTGCCTGTGCAGACTCTCTTGGCCCTCAGGAAAAGGGCCTTTTGAAACACCTGTGGGAAAAGAAGGGCAGGCAAGATGAGTTCAAACCGAAAACAGACATATTGAATGGTTGTATAAGGTGGGTCTCTGTAAAGCAAGGAACTGAATGTTTTGCTTCTCACATAGAAAGGTCTGACTGATCAGGAGCACCTGCTTTCACAGGCAATATAATTTCTCTTTAAACTCTTTGTGGTGGGGTTGAGCTCTTGAACACATTGCACAAGGGAAGAAGTCCTACCCTCTGGTTAATCTGCAAGTCTCTTGGTTCTGCTGCTCTCTGTGGGGATCGTTTCATACCCACCTGTCCATTACTTCCTTGGGTAGTAAATTCTTTCTTTTAAAAAAACCAGCTTGTTTGAATTTCTCATGTAATAAGAAGTCAAGCGGCTCATAATTAAATTATTAAATACCTGGTCTGTGAGGTGAAAATCACACACAGTAATAACAGCTCCTGTTAGTACGGGTAACCAAGCAATTGTTTGGCTCTGCAGTCAAACTCAGGAGCTCTAAAAGGAAGGTGTGGTTGTGAACGAGTTGGGTCACAGAACCACAGAGGAGACATCAGCATGTGAAATGCACTGTGCTCACAACTAGACTGTGGTTTTATACCATGTTGGTTGGCCTGGGTAGATTGCAATGGTATGAACTGTAAGGATAGAAAAATGTCAGTATGAAACTGTGCGACTCGGTTTAAAAGATGTGTGACTCCTAAAGCACATGTGTATACATTCAGCACATGCTTTGTAATTCCTTTCTGATATAATAAAGATAGAAACTACAGGGAGAACTACATGTTACATTTGAAAATACATTTACAGCATAGAATGCCACCAAATGTGTCCCAGTCGATTTTTTATGTGCACCTTTAGAAATCCCACTGTATTTACCAGAGCCAAAGATTGGTGGACAGTGCCAAATGGTGACACTGAACTAGTCTTTCTATCCTTATCACAGTGACAAATTTGTTCCTCTTCATGTGTGAAGCTTGGGATTATGTTCCCTTTCTGTCCCTCCCTAGCAGAGGTTTAGTCACGGGGAGCATATGGAGGCAACAACCTGTTGGGCATCAGAAGCCACAGCATCAGAACAAGCTACATTAGTAGACCAGATGAAGGATGCTTCCTTGTTGATAAAATATCGTGTAAAGCATTTTATCTGCATGAAAATGTGTGTAGTTTTCTGTGCAAAACCGAGGGGATTGCAAACTCTCTGCCCAGATTGGCAATGAACACCCAAGTACGTGGATGGCCCGGGATGTCCGTATGCTAGGGAGTATTTTTGGATTTCTCTTTGATTAATATCATGCTTCAGTGCACCCATCTGTCTGTGTACTAAGTGCAAGTTTCAAAGGAAGATAAGTGATATACATCAATTAAAAATGCAGGCAAAGTTTAGGACTTCAGCAAATTTCAGTAACTTTTTAATAGTAAGATCTTGCCAGATTGAAGTGTTAAAAAAGTTCATACAGTTTTCTAAATAAACAAAAATCCTTTTCATAAATGTAATTAATACAAACCTGTGAGAATGAGTAATGCTTCCAGCCCTCCTTATTGCAAGAGATCAGGAAAACCCAAGAGAGAGACAAAAAGGCATTTTGGTGTCATAATAGCCTGGGCTGGAGTTGGTGACATGACTGCAGTGATTTCCCAGAGACTACACAAACAATTTCGAGGTAGTTCTGCAGGTGTGCAGTTTGCAGAGCAAAAGCTATGTCTGTATTTTACCACAGATGCATTTTAACCTACTCTGCAAACTCTGCTTCAAAAGTCAAGTCCCCAGCTTTCCTAAAGCTGTGCCTCCAAATCCATCTGGAGCAGTGGATGCATTGTCTGTGTCAAGCTTGGAAATGCAAGCTATTAGCCCAGAAGTTACTGAGCAAAATCAAAAAGCCTGTAAGAAACTTAACCCATAGAGTTTAGCAGCCACTAAACCAGCTAACAAATAGAGATGATTTAAATTGCCTCACAATGCCAGTTGCTTGCAGAATACCTGCCATCCTCTTGATAGGTTAAAAAATAATCAATTTGCAGCTTTAAGGTTGAAGAATGCAATGAATTTAGCGAGCTCAAGCCTCACTGCACTTGTCTTTCATGCTATCAAATGTGTCCTTTTAAGATATTATACTGTTTCACAGCTGATTGAATAAAGCATTTAAGAAGATATCTTCTCACTGTATATCTGTTCTTAAGTCTCTTATCATTTCTTAATGTTGGAACACATGCGTGCCAAAATCCGTGGGGCAGTTGGAAAATATTTATACAAAATGTCATGGCAGATGCTTTTAAAGCTTTGTTTGAATATCTAAGGAAAGCTTAAATTTCATACTTTACAGGAAAAAATAAACTCCTTATCTACAAATACTTTATAGCATAATATGCTCCTTTGAAAGCAGCAGTTAATGACATAAACAGGGTCAGTAAATTGCAGCTTCAGAGCAATAGATTAACAGTGAACAAATTTGTCACTATAAATCCATTAGAGTTAAACAAATTGCAGATGAAATGATTTGCCCCAGTGAATCCTCAGGTGATATTTTCTGAGAGACTGAAAGACCTGTGGTTTTATTAAAGCCCTGTGGTGGTGGTGGAGGTGGTGCATTCAGTC
The DNA here is from genome assembly GCA_035583155.1 of Acropternis orthonyx. NCBI lineage: Eukaryota > Metazoa > Chordata > Aves > Passeriformes > Rhinocryptidae > Acropternis > Acropternis orthonyx. The sequence goes on from JAWWEU010000020.1 coordinate 3,990,107, forward strand.
AAATTTCAGCGCACATGTATGTTCACAAAGGTGCTGATGGATATTTAGACCTATACTCGTAGGTATGGATGTTGCAGATGTACCAAGCATTTGTAACACTTTTGCTCTCTAAATAATTCAGTGTGTTTGGAGGTATTTGAGACAAAAACTGCCTTGGGATATCAGTGGGTCATACATTCAGTGAGAATCGGCTTCTCCATTAACTAGCACTGGCATTGAATCAATATAGTGTGAGTTATGCTGTCAGCTCCTTCATTTCAGCTTCATAAAAATGTGAGAGAAATATCCAAATTTCACAATGGCTTATCCGAAGCAGAAAGAATCTCAGTGACTTATTTTGCATACAAAATTGCTGAAAGACTGAGAACAACAGAGCTCAGGGCCTTGGACAATTCTGGGTGGATAAGGTTTTGTGTAGAGAAGTAGATAAGCATTATAGTTTTCTTGATTTCTCATCACAGCTATTTTTTTTTCTGTTTGGATGTTGTGGTTTTTTTTCTTTTTTTAGAACTAAGGTTAATGCTAAGAGCCCATGTCATGCTTGCAAAATTCACAGAAAACCTGTAAATCACTGACTGAGGTAAGTGTGTAAGAATGCAGATGTTGGGGAGTGGAAATTTCTACTTTAAAAATACTGATAAAGATATTGCTCAAGGGTAATGAAGAGAAAGCTAAATTAAATTCTTTTAATGGTATGTGTCTGAGGTTGTAAGATCTCACACAACACAAGATCAGCTTTTATGTGCTTCAAGATACCCATGTTTTTGTTAGTTCAAGTGTGAGCAAAATACTCCTGGTCAGATCAAAAGCATTCAGCATCTGTATATGTGAGGTTCTTTTCCACTTAAAACTGTCTTCTACAGCAAACTGACCTTTCTCTGAATAGGTCAACATCTTACAGAGCCCAGGGACCACCGCCTGACCTATGTTACAATGATGAATTTCTCGAGTACCTTCACTAATGTCAGTACAGCTACACCATTATATACTGGTGTGGGAGCAGGAGTTTCACTGGGAGCTGCCTTCAACCATTCCTGTAATCAGTTTAAAAACTTTAAATCCATTGCTTTGCAGTGGCAATTAATTAAACAAAGGCTTTAAATTTCATACTTGCACTCTGCCAGGAACAGTGAATGAGCAGGTCAGGGGAGATGGAGTTGCAGGTGAGGAAATCTTCTAACCTTTAACCTCAGAGACTGCAATCTGTGTTCCTACTGGAGACCGCTGTCTGCAGAGACACTGGTCAACAGGGCTTTGCACAGATCTGATTGCCTACAGATAAACAGAGCCTACCTGCTTTCTCTGCTACCTGTTTCATAATCCCTGCAAGCAGTAAAGCTGAGATGGATGCTCTGGTTTAGAAAATGGAAAATAAAATTAGCTTGCTTTGAACTAAGAATGGATATTACTGACAGCCTCCATCACAGATGATCAGTGAAAAATTGATGTTACATATTACTTGACAATTTTTCTCTCATTGAAATTAAAGAAATTTAGGCTGCTTTCAAACAAAGCTGTGTCTAATTCTCTAGAAGTGTACTTGTCTGCCTTGAGGGACCTTCAGAAATGTCTATTTATGATAAACCACTTCAAGCAGAAAGTTTTCAGCCATGTAGAATGTTAGCAACTATAAAGAAAAACCATGTCTGTTTAATTCAGATCATTTTCCAATTTATGTAAATGAAAGGCTTGCAATCTATTTTTTTCTTTTCCCCAATTTTCTAATTTTCAATGTTTTATTGCATCAAAACAGGCAAACAAAGCCAGATGCATTTACTGGGATGTGTGTTTAACACCAAACTCAGGGCAACACTTACAATCTTGCAGAGCATCTCTGGGGTTGGCCTTGCATGGCTCTGCCATTGGTAGGTCCTCCCAAGTGGTTAAACTCAGTCCAGATGCAGCCTTGGGTCTCCAGGGTTATATATTATTTCACATCTGTTTAGGGTGGATTTGTTGTATTGGTTTGAACCTTCTGCCACGCTGATCTGATTTGAGAACACTGAGAAGCAGCAGCTATGTGGGAGTTATCAATTCCATCAGTGTTGGTGTTCAGCAAGCCGGTTAATGATTCCATTGTGCATCTCATCACCTATAGATGTTACACTTCTGTGGTGAGGGAAACCTGTCAGTGCCTTCCTATACGTAGGGAGAAAGAAGGAATTTCCCCTCAGGCCCTGTCACTGGCCTGTGCACAGCTGCGAGTGGTCAGGTGGGATGAATGGAAGTTTAAACCAAGCTGTACAAGTACGTAATGTTTAAATTTTTTGTGGGGAAGATGCAAAGGTTATTACTGGACAACACTGCAGACAGTGAGTTAATGAAGTGTCTTTAAGGACTCAGGAAATTGATTTGCTTTTAAGGTGATGGTCAGTCAGTGAATGAAGACATCTGGAGCAGTGGTCATGATAGCAAAGTGTCACCCTTTCACTCCTTGAGCTCCGTTTGCTTCCATCCAATACTTGGCCATGGATTTTTCTCACAGGTCTGATACTGTCTGTGGCAAACCAAGTACTTTAGTAAAGGTTCTTGATCTGTAATCCCAGAGTCCCTGAGAAACTCATTTAATATCAGTGAGCTCTAACTTCACTGGGGTCAGTGTGTTTAATGTACTCTATATAGAAAAGAATAACTACTTTGGGATGGTATTGTGCTGTGTGTTGTGTGCCTAATTGGTCACATCCATGAGCTGCAGTATGAAGGCAAGGAAGAACAAGGGTGGAATGCTTGTACCCATAAGGATCACATTCATTTCAATAAAAAAAACTCTGTTGGATATATTCAGATAGAATATTCTTTGTGATTCTCACACAGGAAGCACAGACATGAAACTACACCCCGTAGTGTTTTGGTCATTTAAATTTAGAATTCAGCATTGAATCTTCCTGGGTACAATTCACTGCCTAAGGTTTCCCAGCTCCTACAGAATGTATCAATAATATGCACTAAAATAGAGAGCCCTCCCAGGCCTTGTGCAGCACTGGGTTTAGCTGTGCAGTTTACAAGTGAGATTGTAGAGCTACAGGGTATTTGTGACCAAACAAATTACGGAGTGAATACTGAAGTGAAGAATATCAGTGAGATTATATGACAGAAAGTGATTTATTGTTTTTGCATTGTGTTTGAGTGTTGTTGAACCAGCTTGAAAGTTCAGAGGTAGAGACAAAAGACAGTGGCAGATAAATACTGAAGAAGTATTTTCTGTGTATATTAAGCATAGATTTAACACATAATATGTTCTAAAATTAGGCAAAAAGATAAAAATCCAAATGATGTGGTGTTTCTTGGTGAATGGCTTCCATTTCTTGGCATCACATATTTAACAGCCTCATAGTTCTCTAGTAGAAAACTTATACAACTATAATCCAATAAAGCAAAATAATAAACTAAAGAACCCGGAAACCTGGGATAAGAACTCTTAATCCCATGGCCCTTTAATAGGAAAAAGGGGGCAGAGATTACCAAGGCACAGCTCATATTTCTGGATTGTTAAATGCCCAGTTTTCTGGATTTGGCACAAACATTTAGTACTTGTTTGTAGAGAGTTGAAGTAAGAACTAGAGTTATGGAAGTAGCATGTAGTAAATTTAAGAATGCTGATTGTCAGGTTTTAGCCCTGCTAATTTTCTTCAAACAGGTTAAGTCTGCCTGCTTTTCTTCCTCTTTTACCCCACTTTTTTTTTCGCCTCAGGATGATCCTTTTGAAGAGTTTTCTATGTGAGTGCAATATTTTGTATGGGAATGTTCCATTTTTACTGTGTTATGGTAGTTTACAGTCCTTGTTGTCATAAAAACAGATGCAGAAGATACCAATGCCTTGCCCTTTCCCAAATATGTGCATGTAAGGAAGAAACTTTCTATCTGGTTTTATGTAGCATCCTGTCCCATGACCAGGCCTTGCTTTTCAGCTACCAAATGCATGTTTGGGTTTGTTTATTTGACACAAGGCCATTTTATGTTGTTTTGTTGTCTTGGAGTACAAGTTTTGGATCCTTCTATGCATATCCATGCTGACAGCCTTCCATTAAATAATGTGATTCCTAATTATACACCCATTTAAAACCTAGCAGTGTCTCTGAAATTTTATTGACATCCTCAGCAACTCATCAGGATCCAGTCAGTGTCCTGTTTAAGGATAGATCAATCCTTCATTGTTATGGGTTTTGTGCATGTATGTACACTGGTTTGAGTTGCTTTACTTTATTCGAGTGAAAATGTATAAACATTTGTCATGAAACAGAAATATTTTCTGCCCTCTGAGGTGTTACAAGAATAACTTCTTAGTTTTATCTCTAGAGAACAACCGAGCAGGGAAACATATTGTTATCAGCTTCTTAATGCTGGCAATCTGGGAAGGTGGATATTGTGCTCTGTTGCTGCACTGTGTCAGCACAAATATGGTATAGACTTTAGTAACATTTACATCAGAAACCTTAATTTACTTATGTGCAACCACTACAGCAGTTTCTGTTTTGCATTGTTGCTTCAGATATGACTAATTTCTCCCTGAAAAGCAAAAGGCGTTATTTGTAAGTCTCTTTGTTGGTATTTCAGTTGTACATTATCAAACATGCACCATTATATTGAGTTTCAATCTCTATACTGGATTCAAGGAACATTTGAGAGATGATATTTATTAGGGAGAAGATAAACTGGTATAATGCAATATTTAAAAATACAGGATTCTGCTGAAGGCTGTCCCATGGCAATGACTGGTGAGCAGCAAGGGAGCAATGAGGGGATACAAACACACACACATATTTATATGTATTCTTAGCATATACATTTGTTACAGATAAATGTGATGTTTTATAAAACAACTTGTTCCAAATGGGAAATTTTCCTCACCAGAGTGGTTGAAAAACAATGAGACCATAGTTGCAGTGAACATTTTGACTTACTTTGACTTTAGGGAGTGAACTTGAACCCAGACCTGAACTTTTGACCTGTGCTGTTCCTTACTGCCAGTGACAATTATGAGCTTGTTCGTGTTTGTTTTCCTCTCATAAGATCTCCAGAAGGAGAACATAAATCAGAGGATAACCAAATGATGAAATCCATGTTTTACTCCCTACTATAAAATGACCTTTTTAAAGTGCATCATTTGGTGCTGTGGTATCCATTGATTTCTACTAATGTCTTTTTATCCTTTAGAGCACCATGAAAACTCTGTGGAATTTAATCCTGTAACTCACACAGGTGTGCTAATAATTCCTTCTTAATAGGGGCAAAATGTCTTTCCTTACTCAGAAATCATGCTGGGTATTGCAAAACCAAAAGAAATGCAGAAGGGGAGTAGATCTTATTAATTGTGTTGATTCTTTGATTAAAATATGATAAATTTTAGAAGATTCTGTTTTATTATTAATTAGGATTTTCTGCAGATAAGTTACAACCAATGTCTGAAATTACTGTTGTAATTAAAAAAAAAAAAAAAAAAAAAAAACTCAAGAAAAACCAAAAAAAGACTAAGGGTGAGACAAACAAGCAAATGTGCTCACATATACTTTTGTTACAACAGTGTTCTATTACTTAACTTACAAAAGGCAACTTCTTCTCTCAGGTTGCCTCCACACAATGACAGGATTGTGGCAGTGTGTGGTTTGTAGTCTCCAGGCTGATAAATTCAGCAGCTCATGGGTGGGTGGCAGAAGGGTCATCCTTCTGACAAACCATCCCATGCAGTGATTGACTGCTGGAATTCCTGTGAGCTGTGATGGGATCTGTATGTCCTCTGACTTACTCAGGCTGTGCATTCCTCAGGTACAGGTGACATGTCCGTAGTGTTGTGAGCCCAGAAGTGGAGTGACTGAACAAAGTAAGACTTTGGAATGTTGGGAACATACCTAAAGGTTCAGCACTTGGTTGAGTTGAGCATAAAGACCTGCATAGCTTCAAACTCATACGAATGAGAGAACCTTCCTGGCCTTGAAAAGGACTGTTGTAGTATTAATCTTGACAAATGTTCTCCTTTGATATTTCTGTTATGTTGTTTTCTAAGTAAGCCACTAATAATAGGAAGAAAAGTCCCTTAAAACACATCTGTATGGTTGTTTTCAGTGGTTGTACCATCACTGCAAAGAATGTATTTTGAGACTGTCTGCCCCACTGAGCTGTAAAGAAAATGAAGTGGCTGGCAGTTCTTTCCCCTTCCATCTCATAACTTCCTATGAAATTCCTGGCTTGTGTCTCAATTCAAGTGCTGGGACTGTGGAAATTTTCTTGCAAGTTTTTTAAAAAATCTTTTTTCCAGTGGTTAATCCCCCCTTTGTTTCAAGAGAAAAATCTGCAGTGTATTCTTGCTGCAAAGCAAGCACTTAAAGAACCATCTTCTCTTTCCATTTCAATTATTAAAGCAGGCTGCCTTAGTTCTTATCCTGTCAAAGTACAACCCTCACTTTTCAGATGTTTATGCAGTAGAAGAATACAAGTTTCCAAATTTTGAGATTCATCCAGCAGTTTTTACTAGTAAAGTTCTTTTCTTTTTTTTTCCCCCCCAAAATGTTGGCATCCATTTGAATTTTTCCTATAAAGTGCTATAGGTGCTATATGAAATGTCAAAATAAACCTCACCAAGTTTCCTAATGAAATTGTCAACAGATAGGAATCCATTGTCAAGGAAAAATAAAACATTAATGTGTTTTCCATCTGTAATGACTAATTATACTGAGGGTATCACTGTGGAAGAGCTTTTACTCCTCACTCATTCTGGTTAGATTGTTGTGCCTGAGCTGCGTGAAATACAGAAATCTGTTACATTTGGGTTTCCAACTGCAAAGAGTTTCTATCATTTCACTGGTATCATTTCAATGCTGCCAATAATTTCAGTTCTGTCTTTACTTTCTCTCTCCACGTACAGTGGTTCTTTTAAAGCAGACTGAGAATAAGGACATTGGAAATGTGACACATGCCTTTTATTTTAAACAAACATGAGTGATACTAAGTATGGTCTTTCCATCCATTTGTCAATATTAAGGCTGTTTGGAGCTGGACTGCTCCCTTCTTTATTTTTAGTGCATTTCCTTCTTGTGAAAAGTGCCAGATTGACAGCCTTGAAAGCTGAAATCCCTCTGTTTATCTTTGGGCTGCGATAGTATAGTCAGTGACAGCACAAACATCCCCCCTGCCTCATCTATATGCCTCAAGTGTGAGCAAAGGTAGTTCAGTCTCCATGGCCATTAAATCCTGTTGATTCCATCAATAAGAATGCCAGTTACTGAGAGATGTCATAGTGACTTTGTGATCCGAGTGACTGCTCCAAACACACTGGATTGAGACACCAAATTCAGCTCACACACCTCAGCGCAAATACGATGGTAATGGTTTTCACTCACGGTGAATTTGGGATGGATTCAGAAGGTGTCTTAGCTTTAAACCTTTCTGAAATTCAATCACCTTCCTCTGAGCCAGACAGTCCCTCCACTTACCTGAGAAGCCTGTTCATGTTTTTTAACAGGTTCCTTTTCATATAGGAGGTCTTTCTTGTTTTCAGGAGCTCTCTATCAGCAGGAAACAGTTTCTAGGATCTGTGAGGTACCTGAATAAGAATACTTAAAGATTTACTTGAATGTAGAAAACTGCATTGTCTGATGCTGCTGCAGGTGTTTGAGGCTGCCAAATGAGGTGCAGGTACCTGTCTTTATTCTGAGTTCTGTCCCTGCTAGTGTCACCAAAATGGGTTGCAAAAACCTAAAGACCTGTAAGTGTAATGGGGCATTTCCCAGTAAAATCATCCTTCCTGCCTGAGTTTGCCCTCAGAGAGACTGGAGATAACAAAGATCTGTCCAAATATGATTTTTAAAACTGATTAATTTGTATTTCAGTGTTTTATCTGGCATGTAAAATGCTGAGTATTATTGCCACCTAGTTAAGCCCATTAAAAAAAAAAAGGAATATGTTTTAGATTTTTGGTGTAATAAGACTTTCAGGACACTGAAATGTGGTGTAGACAATGAGCTATTTTCTCATTCATTTCAGATTTTTTCCCTGGAAATACTCTAAATCCTCTTAGAAAATTCAAATACCAGTAGCAGCAAAGTTTGCTTCAAGAAAAGTCTGTCGAAAACATATGAACTGTGTTAGTTATCAGGCAATATTTAACTGAGCTAGCATGCTGAACAGATGCTGCTCACCAAAGGGTGCTTTTGTCTAAAAGTAATTTTGAACATAAAGAAAAAGAAAATGAAGAAACATTTGTAGAAAACTTAGCTGTGAAAAAGAAGCCCATATTCAGCCTAAAATAATGACCTTTTTTTCCCTAGCATTCCAGAATCCTGTCTAAGAGGGGTGCTAATGGGATGTACAGTCTTTATCTTGGAAAGGCTTTGTGTGGTCAATAAGATGAGAAAGGTCTTAGTCGAGACCCCAGATTCCCAAGTCTGAGCTTTAGCGGCTCCACAGGCACTCCAGAAAGGCTCTCCATGGGATCAAGGGACTTGCAGAGGGTGTGGAGGGAATTTAATATTTGTTCGTCCGTTAATTAAATACTGCTGATAGTAATTTGGTGCTAGTTCAGAGAATTGTACGATCACGGAATATCCTGAGTTGGAAGGAATCACTGAATCCACCTCCTGCACTGCACAGACACCCCAACAATTCCATCCTGTCCCTCAGAGGATCATCCAAACTGTCCTTGGGAGCTCTGGCAGCTTTGGGGCTGTGCCCACTGCCCTGGGGAGCCTGGTCAGTGCCCACCACCCTCTGGGGGAAGAGCCTTTCCCTGAGATCCAACCTGAGCCTGCCCTGGCACAGCTCCAGGACATTCCCTGGGTGCTGTCCCTGCTCACACAGAGCAGAGATGGAGCTGCCCCTCATGAGGAGCTGCAGACCCCCATGAGCTCTGCCCTCAGTCTCCTCTGCTCCAGCTGAACAAGCCAAGTGCCCACAGCTGCTCCTCATGTGGCCCCTCCAGGCCCTTCATCATCCTCATGTCCCTCCTATGGACACTCTCTAACAGCTTTAGGTCTTTCTGATATTGTGTCCCCCCAACCTGCCCCAATATTACAGGTGAGGCTGCCCCAGTACAGAGCACAGCAGGACAATCCCCTCCCTCCTCTGGCTGGTGCTGCTGTCCCTGATTGCATAATCTTCTTCCAAATTGCTACAGTAAACACGAATTATTTTCAAAAATTACAAGTCTACAAAACCCAAACTTGTGTCAGGGTCCTATTATTCCACATGGAGAATCTATTTCATAGCTAGAAGGCGAGATTGCCATTCCATGTTTGCAGGTTTTTCCACGCGAGGAGTACAGAGAGGCTGTGGAGCAACTCTAACCCGGGTTTCTGATTTGATTCTGCAGTAGCAGAAATACAACTTTCAGCTCATTGCATGCAGGTAAATCACAGGTGAGCCAATGTCCCTGTCATTCCTCAGATAAGCTCTGCATTTTGCCTGTCATTAGAGATGGTCCCAAACAGTTTTGGATATCTTGAAAACTGCAGCATATATAATCTATCTCTAAGTCCTATTGACATTCCTGACATTTATATCTTTGCTAACATATTTTATTCCTGTGTATATCTTCAGCAAGAAGGGAGAGGACATTTCTGCGCTGAATATGGTTTTGCTTGTATCAAATGTCCCAATCAGCTGTGGCTGAAACTTGAATTTGAAACTTGTAATTTGAAACATTTTTTTCCATTTAATTTAATGGTGTCTGTTGTTTGGAAATGGAAGCAAATCCAGCTCTGGGAGAAAAATAAGGCTTTACCTCTAGTATTGAATACCACAGTATGTTGTATAGGTCTTTTTAGGGCATTAGCACTTTTAGTATGTATGATTTTTACAAGGTTCTCCCATGTTCTTAACATTAAACTACATATAAATTTTGTTCAACTTATAAATATAGAGAATTTACCTTAAGTCCATAGTATCTGTGCCTTAAGGAAGCTATTTTCATTATTAAAAACCACATTTTAGGTTTATGGCCACTTAAAAATAATATATTAGTAATCAGTAAATGATTAACACGCATTTTCCCCCTAAGTTGTTTAGGGCAGTGTTGAGTAGGATGGAAGAACTAATGCACATTCTAATCTGTAAGTGCTACAGAATAATGGATAGCATCCTGTAATAATATATTTTAATATTATTTATACATGCCTCTCTCATATCTTACACAGTGGAGTTACTTGCAATAATTTAACTTAAGAAAGCAATGCCTAAACTCGTTATCCACCTGTCCAAAATTGTCATCTTAGTTTATAGTGCTACTGATATTTACTATTTACCTTTTTAAAACATTAATGCTGTTTACTGCATCAGGGTAATGGGGAAAGGGACTGAAACCCCTGCGAGCAGCTCTGCCCTCGTCCTGCAGAGCAGCCAGAGGGAGGGCTCCCTGTACCCACCGGGACCCCCCAAGCTCAGTGGGACAGCACAGATGTGACACACACTCTGGGGCTGATGGCTCTGCTGGAGCTTGGCCTGGAGAGAACTACAAAGATGGGGTGTGACTAATCCCATAGGGACTCAAATCCAAGCTTAACATTTAGTATTTCACAGGGAATACAAGGAACAGGGAGCTCTGTATCATGACCCTGATTGCCATGCTCCTTTATCTTTTATTTGGTCACAAAATGCATGGTTCTCAATGCATTAAAATCTCAGGGTTCAAAGCTTCCTCGGAGTATTTGCTTATTTGTTGTAGGTTTGGAACAGTCTGAGCACAGCCAATTACTTAAACTATGCCCTAGTAGTAAATAATCTGGTTTTGTTAAATATCAAAATAACACAGAAGCATTTGATTTCCTTTAAATACACATTAAAAGCCACTGATAGATTAGTCACATTGATAATTCATTAGTAACAACATGGCAGGTTCCTAGTAAGGAAAGATAAGTAATTGTATTGCAAATGAAATGACAGAAAAATAAGCAAACAGAATGGAGCAAGGAGTATTTTAATGACTGGCTCTTTTCATGGCAGTTATTGGGCTCTTTAAAAGGACTCACACGGAATATGGTCTGATAGCAGCTCTGTACTGATGTTCTCAGCACAACTGCAAATAACTTTGGTAGCCCTGTGACTGATTCTGAGCAGCGTTCCAGGCTTGCTGTACTGGATTCAGTGCTGATACACAACGATGCTTCCCCGTCCTCATTTCAGACCTGGGATGTAGTTTGTAACATGTATGAAATGTAAAGATACACTTTTAAATGCTTTCCATTTACTTGTCCAGATGGTGCAATCCTAGAACAGTACTTTTTAAACTCAGCAGGAGTGGCAAGGTGGCTCAGGGGAACTCAGGAGTCTGCCCTCGTAAAGCTTTATCCGTCATGGGCCACGTGGCAGGGTGTTGCTGGTTTGAGGACTAACAAACGTACATGACATTTTGAGTGGAAATGTTTGGAATTCATAGAGCTGGGAACTGGCAGAGAGAACTTGTGTTTGTCTGTACCTATCCATGTAGACATAGACTAGATTTTCAGCTTAGATTTTAGGAAAGAAATAAAGGATCCCACTATTCATGAGCTCCTGTGAAATACTCTGCTGAGTTCAGTTTAATTTCCCATGGATAGCTGTCCACCAGTGGGAGAACAGTAGACACAAACACAAAAATCATAGCACTTAAAGATAAAATTGTGTGTATTTTCTTGGTAAATATGTATATCTGAGGAAACTGAAGATAGAATATGATTAGAAGTCTGCATTCTTGCAAGACCCATCTGCTGTCTGAAGTTTGGATATTTGAGATTTGCAAGGCATTAGAAGATTTTAAGATCAGAAGACTTAGAGAAAGCAGATGGCTTCATCCTATTTAATTTAATTAAATTTATTTGGTATGAAAAAAGGAGAAAGCTAACTGTCTCCAGCATAAAAGCTCTTTAAATGCATTAGTTCCTGAGAGGCCTGCAATCTGAACACTACCACTGTGCTTTTTAGAGGAATTAGATATTGTTTTCCTTCATTCTTTATAAATGATGAGGCAGAATAGCTTCTGAAGCTCCTTTTAATACAGGAGGATGCTCAGGCATCCAGTCTTGAATTGCAAGTACATTATTGTGGAACAGTGACAGTGTAATTCAGAGCTATTTTTCATTCATATACTCTATTAAGGTCTCAGGCCATCCAGAAGGTCTGCTTAGCAATTAAATCTTCAACAAAGATCTACGCACCAGGGGTAACATCTCCTTCATTCCACATGGAGCAAAGCATGACACAATCCTGGACTGCGAGATTGGGCTCAGAACATGCAGAACTGGGAGACTCGTTATACAAGGCGACACCTGCGTGGTGATATATTTTCAGATGACACCCCAGGGAAGGTCCTCTCCTGGAGAGCTGTGCGGCTCAGCCAAGAGGGGTGACACAGCCCAGAACTGCAGTTTTCTGTTTCTTACAGTTCTTGTTTCCTGATCTGCTTGAGATGCATTTCCCCCAGTTCTCAGCAATGTGCTGTTCACTCCCCAGAGCAAAGTCTGCTCTGCAGCTTTTGCATCTCAGTTTTTATCCAAGATGACTCTATGACTACACAGATCCTGGGCTTTAGAAATGTTTTCTCCTGCTTATCCCTGGATCCACTAATGTTGCTAAGATTTAAAGAAAACGCACGATCTTGCATGTGAAGCGCAGGCAGGTGATAACAAAGCATGTATTTTCAAAGATACTATTTTCTAAAGCTCTTTAAGCAATGATGAGTTTCACACTTTCCGTGGTAGTCTGTTACAGTGTTTAATTATCCAGAACAATTCAGAACAAAAATCAGTACACTTGGCCTCATTAATGTAAGCCAAAGCAGAGCTCTTTTAAAGCAACCTCCAGACAGGATTTGTAAACATCAACTTCATTTTTATTTGGTACAAAGCACATTAACAGCAGCAGCAGAGAGAGAGCTAAAATTTTACAAGTAGAGAATTAATCACAGCGGGTGATGACAGGCTGGTAAAGTGTCTCATTAGTAAAAGAATAACAAGGAGTTTAATAGAGAGCCAGTATTTTGTAAGTATAATGCCCAGGGTTTTCAGAAGGTATTGGTGATTTGGGAATGCATTAGTTCTGGTATCAGTTCAAACCACCTAATTTTCAGAAGGTATTTAAGAAACCTTTTCCTGTGATTGCTTTAAAGCATTTTGAGGGTGAGTACCACAAAGCCAATAGGCTGTTTTATCAGTTTTAGACAAAATTCTTCACTAAAAATGCTTAGATTCACAATTTTGGGAAGCAACAACATGGTTTACGAGGCAGATTTGCAGCTGATGTAAAATATCACAGACCCAGAGCGTGCAGATTGAGCAGTGCCAGTTTAGAGTAGTTGAGATCCTGCCCCTACTATGAACTCCCTGCACCAAGAAAACGATAAATCAGTGTAAGGAAAAGCTGCATGTTATGGGGAAAGTTAACACACACACATCCTGCCTCAATCATGCAACCACACCGCTTACCACAAGGCAGTATTTTGGAAATGTTTTATTTCTTGCTTGCAACAGACATAACTAAAGCAAGATCTCATCTGGAAAAGGGCATCATAAACCCAGCTGGCAGAAGCAGGAGAAATAAACATAAAAGACAAGAACAAGCCATAACTTGAATGGACAGATTGGAAAATGGAAGATGTGAGGAAGGAATTCTGATACTATTTTAGCTATTTTGAGGATGAGCCAGGAGTTTTACAGCAAGCGTGCTGGGTAGTTTACTCTGGTGAGGAATAACTAATGTCTTCAAACAGATTATCTGTAAAAGTAGGGTTTTATTTTCTCTTTTTAAGCTTTCAAGATACATTTAAATGTATTATTCTGATTGGGTTTTGCTCTCGTGTGTGCCTTTTCCTCAACTACTGAGCATATAATTTATATAACCTTGTAACGCCATATATTGCAGGTGGGCATTTTATAGCAGTTTTATTTATATTTTACTAGTGTTCTGTGCAATAATGATGTTTTTGCTGCTTCCAATTTCATTCATTAGAGCAGGCAGGACAATAGGCAAAGCAGCTTATCATAACCAGGGGCTAAAAGCACTGTTGGAATTTCAACAATGCCTAATTCTTAGGGGCCCTCACCTGGTGTAAGAGGCACCTACAGCTCAGTGGACTTTGTAAGTGACGTAGGAAGGAGTTTGCACCAAAAAACAACTACTGAAAGGCAGATGATGCATAAAGACCAAAGGCCTTAGAAAAGACATGAAATTTTGTCTATTAGTGCAAAAACCCAGGTTTTTTTTCTCCCCCCTTCACTAAATCTATTGACATCACAGGGAGAATTTTGATGCCCACTCTCAATCTATTGAAGTCACACTGAGAAGATTTTTAGTGTTAGTTATGTAGGCAAATTATTTCTAGATATTCAGTGCACAATAAATCTACTTAGGGTGCTTTGTTCTGATGAACTCATTTAAATGTATTATATTAAAAAATTACATTTCCAGAGGCTTCTCTAGACATTTCTTAATCGGTTGTCATGGTGATGTCACTGATTACAGTTTTTAATGTCCCATTTGAAGATTATGTAGTACTTAATGATCCAAAAAGTAGGTCTTATTTCTTTAGAGAAAAAAAAATCCTTTCATGGAATGAATTACACAGGTTACTCATAGTAAAAAATAATGAAAAAATTCAAGTAACACAATGTAAAGAAAGACTTAGGCCTAGAAGATGTTCTACATAAAGCAGCTTTTTAATAAACATAGCAATAGAATAAAAAAAGTTGCAATCCCTAGAAGTGTGGGTATGGATATAAGTAAAGAACACCTGAAATATCCTTGTACAATCTTCATCTCTCTTTACAATTACAAAATGGTAATGGTCTGCAGAGCAGGTGAAATTATTTTGTATTTTAAAGGAATTTGTTGTGACATTCTTCTCGCTTCCTGGCTGCACTGTCACTTTGATTTAGGCGGCTCTGCAAGCTGCAGCACAGTTCTAGCTGGGAATTCAGTTTCAGCTTCACCTGAGCGTGCTCCACATTTGGAGGGGAAAAAAACAAAAACTTCTCATTACTTTTCTGTTTCAGACTATTTCCCTCATCCTTAAAGGAATAAACATCACCAGTGGTTGCTCTAAAACTTTAAATGTGACTTTCATAAACAGTAATTTAAATTTCAAGAGGTACTGTAGAATTTTTTAATCTTTATATTTATTGGTGTCTTAGCCTGTAATATCCCTTCCACACATGTTCCTCCTGTCCATACAGGTAGTCCAGAACAAGCCAAATAAACTTCCTATTACAATGTAAATTACTCTTTTCTCTGATCAGGACAATTTTCTGTTCAAAAGTCAAATATTTTAGGTCCATTTCCCAAAATCTGGCAGGGGAAATTGCCCACGGTGCTTATGAATTCAAGGGACTCTTAAATGGCATCAGCTGCCCTTCCATCAGAGGTGGGGTTGGGAGCAGGAGGGAACAGAAAGCTCCCGGGATCATTTCCAGCTGCTGTGCTTTCTTCTGCATCCTGTGTCCCTTTTAAGGTTCCAACCAGTGTAACTTAAACCAGCAAGTCTCTTCCAAACCCAAAGGAACCTGCCTAAGGTTAGCCCAGAATAAATGCTCCTAAATGGGCATCAAATCCTCAGCAAGAGCTGGTTCTGTCTGCCCATCCTCTAATGATAGCTGTAAAACTATGATCCTTAGGCTGGTTTGTACCACACTGAAGTCAAGGAAGAAGAAGAGTGAACTGTTTGTTTGCTAACAAAAGGATTGTAAAAATAGGGGAGGGAGTAGAAGATGAAAGA
This sequence comes from Acropternis orthonyx, assembly GCA_035583155.1. Taxonomy (NCBI): domain Eukaryota; kingdom Metazoa; phylum Chordata; class Aves; order Passeriformes; family Rhinocryptidae; genus Acropternis; species Acropternis orthonyx. Next base: position 4,005,777 of record JAWWEU010000020.1, read on the forward strand.
ATAAGGAATAAAAAGGGAAAAAGTAAATTATAGGGGGAAAGTAGATCTTAATTCCCATGATGTGATCATTCATCTTTGTCTAAGGCCTGGCTTTGCAGAAGTATTTAGACACTTAAATCTCATTCCTGTAGGAGAGAATTAGATACCTACACACCTTCATTTTTGGTTAAAAAAAATACTACTTTACCTCCCTGAAATAGCAAATCTTTTGCAAAGTCCATTGAGAAAAGTCTTTCGATCAAGATTTCAGGTTCTTGCTTTTAATTTCTCTGGAAGATCCCAAATTTATGTACCTATTAAAACTTCTCAATGGGCCAAGGGTGAGAACACAAGGAATAAGGAGTACTTGCCTTGTGGCAGTTTCAAAAGGCAACAAAAGGAAACCAGTGTATTCTGTGCCTAAGGAGAGTTGAACCTTCTCTTAGACGTGAAGAAAGTTCTGTGGGTCAAGGACTTCGCTCACAGTGCACTGAAAACACTTTAGTTTCGTTTGCAAAACAACCGTCTTCTGGTTTTTTTTCTAGGCAATAAGTCACAAAAAATATGGAAAGAGTGAAAATAAGTCTTTCAAAAGAAAAATAGCTTTTTCATTGGCAGAGGGGAAGGTTTTGAGGGAAAAATTGGGTTTTCTTGAGGGGGAAAAAAAATCAAACCAAACCAGCCCCCAAATAACTCCCCAAACAATATTTTGGGAGGAGGGAGGGAATTTTTCTTAT
>JAWWEU010000020.1:4010374-4029892 GCA_035583155.1 Acropternis orthonyx
TGGACACTCCCAGGGATGGGGCAGCCACAGCTTCTCTGGGCAGCCTGTGCCAGGGCCTGCCCACCCTCACAGGGGAGAGTTTCTTCCTAATGTCTAATGTAAGCCAACTATATACTGTGTAAGTAAAGAGCTTCTGGTAAAGCAATGCAAGGATAATATTCACACAGCCCAAAAAAATACATTTCTGTACAGATGAAAACTGAAATCTCCCTTTTTTTTATGCTTTGTTCTTAGGTATTTTTATTGTGATGAGGAGATATGATAAGAAAGAAATCACAGCACAGCTAAAATCAAGAAGGAAGAACTTTAGGGCAATTAGTGTGTTTAGAGATCATTATCTGTCTAGTACAATACAGCTCCCACTTCTGCTAAAGGGAATGTATCAAATAAAATCCCACTTTACTCTTGTTTTGCACAAGTTCATTCCCACACAAGTGCACCATATGCTGATGTGCAGCAAGACCCAGGCAGATGTGAAGGGGTATGAGAGAAGCCCCCAGAAAAGAGAGACTGGCATAAACAGACTGGCTGATCTCACAGCCCATCATCAGAAAGTAATGTGTCAGTCCTGTTTACTCCCAGGCAGTGCTGGGAAATGAATAGCATTAAACATTCAGCAACATTATTTCTTTTCTATGTCTGCATAAATTTTTAACAGTTGCCGTGTCCAAAATAATTTGTATAAGTTTTAAAGCTAGGAAATATATTCAATCATAATATGCCTTTGCCAGCCAGTCCAATAAATTTAATTTCGGAGTGCAGCTCTTAAAATCTGAATTGGACTATTTTTGAATCAATTTGAAATTAAATTTTAAATTGGTGCCAGCTTCCTTCACATTACAAGAGGAGAAGTTTTAGCCTACTAAGAGGTACCCCAGGAACTCGTGCCTGTTGTGTCACACACACCCTTGCCAGCATGCAAGTGCTCACACACAGGAGTGCCTTTTTCCTGTCATCACTGGGGATATCACATACATATGTGTAGCATACAGACTACACTTTAATTATATTTTAATATAAAACATATCTCATTTTAAATTGCTGTTTTTATGGGATGCCATTTTCACTATGTCTATACAGCAAGTCCTACTCAGTGCTTTTATGATCTCTTAGACCCACCCCCTGCCCAGCCTTCAGTCTCCCCATTTCCCTTGATATTTCCTCTCCACCAGCTTTAAAAATCTTTCAGATATTTGAGCAATATGTCATGTTTGCTCCTCTGTTGTGAACAAGGTTGGGGTCACCCATGCAGCCTGTTCACCTGCCAAAATTGCTGCCTTTGGAAAGGTGGGGGATGCTCTGTCAGACTGCAACAGTAAGGATAGGAGATCCAGGAATTTGAAGAGCTTTTCTCTGCCTAGTCAAATCTCTAAGCATTACAAATTTTATTAACTTCTACTGATCTGATTTATTTTTCCAGTGCATTATGGCTTGCAAACAATGTGGGTGGACCATCAATAAGTGGCTTTGCTGTTGGAGACAAGACTGATGTAAGAAAAGAGGTATCTGACTATCTTCTTTGGTCAGGAGGACAAACCAAGGCAAACTGCTGTGTGTCCTTGGCAACTTTACTACCAGAATCTCCTTCTAAATCTTCCTGGCTGTAGCCCCTTGATTTTGATGAATATTTCACTGTCAGAGAAAAACTTTAGCTTCAAAATGACATATTTTCTTGACAACAAACAGGAAACACACAGAGCATGTAGAAACATGGTTTATGATCTAAAGATTTTAGGACTAAAGTGGCTTTGCTTTTCCAACTTGTGATGAGAACTCTGCAGCACTAACTTTGGGTGCAAGTTATTATTTCTGTACAGGATGGCATTTCCTCCAGACTGAGCTTCTTAGAAAGAAAATGTCTATAGGTACTTCAGCAATTCAGTTTAAATTCTGGATTGGATCCACCATGCGGGAATTCTGCTCCAACCACAGATATTTCTCTGGAAGCAAGTGCAGTCATAGTGCTGATTTTTGGCTGCTGAGTTCATCACTGTTCGGAAGTGAAATCATCATTCTGGAAGAATATGCAGTATGGATATTAGATTAATCACATAATTGTTATGAGAAAAAACATAAAGGAATTTGTGCCATATAAATTTCTAAGCTTAATAAATTAGTTATGGAAATTATTGCATTTGTTCACAGAAGAGAAAATCTTACCCAAGTATTTGTTAGTACTGTATTCAACCATGTTGTGGACATAACATCCTCTTCCTCTTGTACTTTGCCAACAACGTAACCAAAAGGTTTTTTACATCTGTTAATTTCTTCAGTTTAGAAAGCAAAAAGAGGGTCAGTTTGTGGGTGATTTTTTAGGAAGGAGAATACTACCCACTGCTCTAACTGAAAGAATTAATAGTTTTCCCAATTTATCTAATGTAGGTTTTTGAGAGTCAAGAAATTGAATATTGAGTTATGTCAATATTGTAATAATTTAAAAAGGTTCCAAATTTATTGTCTTGTTGAGTCTCATATGAATATGGAGCATCTACCTTCACTGAGCACAGAACAGCTGTCTGCAGATTGCTGAAAATTTGCTGGTTTCACCAGTTGAAAAGATTTCTTTTCCACTGCTTTGAATCAAAAGAAAAAATCTTTCATGTTATATTGTGTTGCTGTGCTGGCATAGAGGTAAATACCAGGTAGAAGTAAAAAAAAGGTGCCCTTGATAGCAAAAACAAAGTGCCCTATACCGTGTTGGTGCTAATATTTGAATACAAGAAGCTGGGATTAGAGAATATGAAAGCTAGCAATGAACACTGCTTTCTGTCAGTCAGATGCACTGCAGTCTTTTGGGCCTTTAATGTGCTTTTATTTCAGTTTCCTAAACTGTCATTATTCAAAAATTTGTGAATTTCCCTGACTCCTTTCTATCTACAGTCACTGGTAATTGAATGTGAAAAAACAACCAGGCAGCTCTTTCCAGTCCCATTTGGTGAGCGTGTATCTTGTTGGGGCTGGTCATTATAAGGTGCAGGAAGAGGTGTAGAAACTTTGACAAAACTAATGCTGTGTGTTTATGTTTGTGTGCACTCACATATGCACCTCTAGATATATATATATATCTATAAAGAGAGAGACATATATATAGACTCAATCCTGTCCTCAAGCTCTGGAAACCTTCTAAGTCCTTTATCTGTTTCTCTTTCAAAACAAGATACCTGTTTACAGTCCTCATACCAGATCAATTTGGAAGTGGTAGGAGTTTAAAAAAAGCCTGTAAATCTTCCAGTGGTAAGTGAAAGGTCGTATTTTGGGAACAAAGAGAAAGAATATCAATTGTATGCTGCAAAAGCTGTTTATCTTTTTCATTCATCTGTCAGTTTTGAAAAATCATGTGTTCTCTAAGAGTTAAAAATAGAAGGATGCTAATATTGTACAGAAACACATGTTCTAGATCTTAAATTCCAATTATTTCTTACAGTACATTGATAATTTAATTTAGTGCAACTTTTATCAGCTGCACACCTCCAGCTGCCTGCTGCACCCTGGATGGCTTCAATACTTGCTCTAATCCGATGTGTAAGTTAGTGTTCCATGAGGAATAGAGAGCCTTCCAATTTATTAACTGAAGTATCTTACATCTTTCTATGCTAGAAAAAATTTTATATTGACATATCCGGAGTTTTTATTGAAGTTATATTAGTGCTATCTATCAGGGATATGCTAGAAAATCTATAACTTCCACCAAAATGTTGCCCATGTGAGCAATTCAGTTTATGAAGTACAATCTTCCCAGGCTGGCTTAGTGCCTCCTGGTTCATTTTTCAAGCTATGTGATGTTTAATGAATTTGTCAAAATAAAAACTAATACACAGTTTCACGTCTATCATCAAATTATGCTTTGCAATATACGGCTAAGAGTATGAAAAAAGACACCTATATGAAGGTCTGCAAATGGAAAACATCTCACGTCTGTGCTGTTCTATTTCTTGTTTTGACACTTCTTTGCAGCCTCAGAGAGGTTTTACTTGGGTTGCAGTTGCTCAGGGAGTTTGTCCAGATGAAGCAATGACACAGTTTCATTATGTGATGCATGTAGATATTCGTCTGCAGTGCACCATCAAGCCAGTCAATAGATTTGCAAAAAATAAATAAATAAAAGGAAAGGTTGAGAGGTCTTTATGACCTTGTTTAAAGCAATCCCACACCCCATTTTCTAAACTGCTAAAGAGATTTTCAGACTCATTTGTTTTCTCTTACATATTAAGTCAGAACCTTGCAGCAAGTAACAGACTGACATTTTTAAAACAGCTTGACATACTGTTTGCCCTGTTTATGTGCTGCATCATTTTCCCAGGGCCTTAAGTTTCTTTGAACAAAGCTAAGAACACTAAACCTTTAGGAATACTAAAAAGGGAAATGATTTCTCCGTGCCCTGTTCTGCAGGCATGAGTGATACCCACTGTGCTGGCCACCAGTTTTCATAATCATTGGCAGCTGTCCATCATCATAAATCAGTCAGTGCTGTGACCTCTGAGGGATCTCACAGATCACTGCAGAGTGCTCCACATGTTTTATTTTCCACTTTTGATGGAGTGAAGTAATGACACAATGGTGAGAGGAGAGTGACAATGGTGAGAGGAGAGTGACGATGGTGAGAGGAGAGTGACGATGGTGAGAGGAGTGTGACAAGACCTGTAACTTCTGGAATATGAGTCCTACTGAGGGACATGGGCTTGTGTAGCCTGGAGAAAAGGAGACTCAGGGGGGCCTTATCATTCCCTACAATTCCCTGACAGGAGGTCGGAGTCAGGTGGGAGTCAGCCTCCTCTCCCAGGGAACAAGTGACAGGACAAGGGGACATGGCCTCAGGTTGTGCCAGGGGAAGATGAGGCTGGATATTAGGAAAATTTTCTTCACTGAAGGAATGGTTAAGCATTGGAATGGGCTGCCCAGGAAAGTGGTGTAGTGACTTTCTGGACACACAGGAAGTGTTAAAAAATGAGTAGACTGAGCACTTTGTGGAGGTATTTGGTCAAACGTGGGACTTGCTGATCCTGGAGGTCTGTTCTAACCTTAGTGATTCAATGATCCTCTGACTCTCAGGCCCATTAGCTCAGTCAGATGCATTGTGTGCACCCCCTAAACAAGGGGGGATGTGAGCTCTGTTCTCACTGCAGCTGCTCCTGGACTGACAATCCCCCAGCATTCCTACACACAAGTGCAATGCTCAGCCATATTAAGCTAATAAAGCATATTAAACACCCACTGGTGGGGCACTGCTGATTACACAATGTAAACAAGCCTAACCCCACAGCAGAGAGACTTTTTGTGGAGAATACAGAACCATCAACAGATATATTCCTGTATTTCCTCTTTTAAAAAAGTCTATTTTAGTTGTATCTTTTTAAATCCTGTGTTTCCAGCTGCTGAGCTGAAAAGATTGTGGGCTTGAATTTAGTGATGGTGTTTTATATCCACTGACATAAATTTTACACATGTAGATGCTATTAATACCAGCACATAGATGGAATAATATTTAAATGCATGTGGCCTTTAAAAACTTGGGGGTTGTGCATAGCACTGAATGTGCCTCAGTGCACTGGAGTGTCAGCACAACCTTAGGGATGGGTGCAATCCTGTTGGATCAGGAATGGGAGGCAGGAGCTGCATGATAGAAAACAGGAGGTACCATCTGTAGCAATTACTCCTTTTACTATGGAAAAATGGTCAGGACAGTGCCAGTCCTTGGCTAGTCCCTGCATGGTCACATTACTCCAGGGAAACTCTGACACCTTTCCTGCTGTTTTAGTGTTTTCCCTTTCTTGTTCAGGAGATGAATCCTCTGGGATAGTCTGCAGAAGCAATGTCACCAGTCATTGAATCAAGATATTAGTATCTTGCGAAGAAACACTGAGGGCTTTCAAAATAAAACATGATTGTAGGGTTTTTCTGTGAGTGGACAGGGGTTTTTTGGGTTTTGGGAGGGTTTTTGTTTGTGAGCATTCTTTTTTCTGCTAGGGCTAAATTTCCTGTCAGGAAGAAAATTAAGAATCTGAAAAGGCACAGAACTCTCCTCGAAATTAGGGTGAAGTCTGGGAATACATGGGAAAGGTGGCAGAGAAAGCCAATCTGTTGGCGTCTGGGATTGCCTCAAAGGGCTTTATTGAGTCTTTCAAAACATTTTCCATTGGTTTCATGATACTATCGGAGTAATGAATCAAGAATGAAGATTCCTTGAAGGAATGTTCGTTAGCATAATTATGCTCATTAATATAATAAGTTCATCACTTCATATTTATCTGATTGGCTTATTTGGGATTAAAAGTCTGAAGTTGCAAAACTGAAGATGACCTTTGCTGTGAGCTCGAGGACTTCACTGCTCAAAAGGTTTGTGATCACAGTGTTCAGGATCCTGTGCTCCCACGAGTACCTCAAGTATATTTTTGTTCATAATTATAATATCACAATTATTCCAAAATAAAAAAGTCTCTCAGACCTTTTTTTTCACTGCCAGAACATCTAATATTTGCCAAACAGGCACATTCCTGGGAGACAGTACTGTACATAGAAGCGTATTCTGGAAATAGTTAATATAGAACCTCTGTGTAACTTGAGTACATTTATTCTTGATAATAAAGGAACGCTAGGTTGGCATCCTAATGTCCTATTTTTCTGCTTAGTTGGAACCTGTCATGTGCATGTTGACATTAACAGGAAAGTTGAATATGAAACTTGACTTCACTACCTAGAACATTAAAATTTCAGTAAGTTCAAAAAAGAAAAATGCAAACATTTGAGAGGTCATTTTGCTTGTTCATTTTTTTTACAGTAAATTGCATGCAGCTCTCATTATATCATTTATCTCTCATAATAGCTTAATTTGGACTCCTTCCAAATTAAAATGGAGACAAATTCATTGTTTTGCTGTTTTCAAAAGAGATGCTGAATCTCATATGAATAAGGCAATAGAGCAATGTCTTGAATACTAAGAGGAATACACAATTTCCTTCTGGTAGCTGTGCTAGCAATTGAGTTACTGTATTTCCCTTGCTTGAATGGCTAAAGAAAATAATGGGTTCATCCCTTCAAATGGCACTGTTGAATCCAAGAGTTGATTTCAGCAATGTGACTCATACATCATGCTGTCGTGGTTCACATATGGTCTCTTCTCCTAGAAGAGTTTCTTGATGGCTTCCTGTGTGATAAAACACATCTCTCTGCATCTCATATTGCTTCCATTGCATCCTCCACACTCCAAAAGGAAAGGGAGTAGGTAAATCCTGCTTATCTCTGAACATTCCCCTTTAAAGGCACTTGTGGTGTTATTACTAAAGTCATAGTTTTTAAAGGTGATCAGACAACAGTTATTTTTTTAAGAAGAATCATTATATAATGTTATCCACACAAGTATTGCTGTTGTCCCTGCCAATGTTAGCTGAACTGTCAGCATGTTCAGATTAGTTTAGTAAGGCTGGTTCTTGGGCTGCAGTGAGAGTGGTCCAGTACTTAACTACAGGCTGGGGACAGAGGGGCTGGAAAGATGCTCAGCAGAAAAGGACCTGACCTGGGAGTGCTCAGAGTGGTGGAACATGGCCAGTGTGTGTCTAAGTGGGCAAGAAAACCAAGGGCATCCTGACCTGGAACAGAAATAGTGTGGCCACAGGAGCAGGGCAGTGACTGTCCCACTGTGCTGGCATTGCTGGGACACCTCCAGTGCTGTGTCCAGTTCTGGGCCCCTCAAGACATCAAAGACACAGAGGTGCTGGAATGTGTGGAGAGAAGGGAATGGAGCTGGGGGAGGGTCTGGAGCACCAGGAGCAGCTGAGGGAGCTGGGGGAGCTCAGCCTGGAGAAAAGGAGGCTCAGGGGGAAACCTTCTCACTCTGCAACTCCGGGACAGGAGGGGAGAAGGTGGGGCACATCAGGCTCTTCTACCGTTTAACAAGAGAACAGGAGGAAATGGCCTCAAGTTGTACCAGGGAATGTTTACTCTTGATTTTAGGGAAAAATTCATCACAGAAAGGGTTGTTAAGCTCTGGAATGGGCTGTCCAGGGCAGTGATGGAACCACCATGCATGGAAGTGTTCAAAAAAATGAGAGGATGTGGCACTTGAGGACATGGTTTAGTGGTAAACATAGTGGTGGTGCTGGGTTGATGGTTGGACTTGATGATCTTGGAGGTCTTTTCCAACCTTTATGATTGTATTCCATGAAACAAGAAGCTTCAAAACAAGCACCATCACCCATGTGGCTATTCAAAGGAAGGAGTATGACACATGTAGGACTGTTGTCATACAGCTGAGGGTCTTGTATGATCACCCAGCCTTCAGTAAGTGCTTTTGGTCACTCTTCCAGTGCCCCCTTCCTCCTTTTATGCTCGTTTGCTCATCTGAGAAGAACATAGAATTTGATTTTAATTTAGCAAATCATGACTTTGATTACAACCAGGAAACTCCACCTTTTTCCATGGGCATGTTCCTGGAGTTGCATGGGCACCGAGAGCAGAATCTGACCATACACCACTACCAAATGTAAATAACACATATCAAGAATAGCAATCGTAATGTTCAAAAACATCCCACAATAATATGGAGCATGTCCTGAAGAATAACATAATGCACTGAATTTTAAGGAAGCAAAATGCAAGTGTTTATACTGGAAAATGTCCAAGACACAACTATTATCTGCCACATATTATTTGAAATATTCTCTTCCATAACAAGCGATGACAGGAGGTCAAAGACACCCTTTAACTCATGCCCTGGAGACAAACACAATTCATACTGCCTTTTAAATATTAACTAGTAGCTGTTCTCAATTTTCTCATGAGTTAACTAACAATAGTAATCATTAATATCAAATGCTCTTTTGTACCTTTCAAGGCACAGATTTCAAAGAACTCTGCAAAAATCTGGAAGTGTCTTTATTTCCCAGTTTTGCAAATCACAAGAGTGATGTGGTTGAGATTTGTGATTTGCCTAAAAGCACACATTGCCAGAATGCATTTCTAAGAATAGCACTTAGAAGTTTTTGCCTCTCAGCCAAAGGATCACTTCAGTGAACCACTTTGCTTCCCATATCTGTGTTAAGAGCCATGTAACACTGATTTAGAGATGAATGAAAAGGAAGAGCACCGTTTTGTATACCGGCAACATTGTGCTTTTCAGAGCCTCACAGTGCTTTATCAGACATTTCTCTGATTTCACCCAACTACAAACAGACTTGAGCTGGTGCTTATTTGATAAGTCCCCAGTTCTTGGATGGTTGTATACAGGAACACTCTCAGCACTCTCTGCATGATTCTTACTTTTTTGACCACTCTTCTAGAAGATTTTTACTTCATTGATAGAAAGTCCTGATGGGGTATAAAAACTCAGAGCCTTGGCTCAAAGTGGAATAGAATTCAATTTAGAATGAATGACGGAATACACAGCAATGGTTGGGGGACAAACTTTTACAGGATCACAAAATCAGCTGGGTTAGAAAAGACCTCTGAGATCATCAAGTCTAACCATTGACCCAACACCATCTTGTCACCCAGACCATGGCACCGAGTGCCACATCCAGTCTCTTCTTAAACACCCTCAGGAATGGTGACTCCACCACCTCCCTGGGCAGCCCTTTCCAATGTCCAATCACTGTAATGAACTTCTGCTCGATGTCCAACCTAAACCTCCCCTGGCATAGCTTAAAACTGCCCTCCTGTCCTGCTGCTGCTTCCCTGGGAGAAGAGATCAACCCCCACCTGGCTACACCCTCCTGTCAGGGAGTTGTAGAGAGTGACAAGGTCCCCCCTGAGCCTCCCCCTCTCCAGGTTGAACAACTCCAGCTCCCTCAGCTGCTCCTCACAGCACTTGTGCTCCAGACCCTTCACCAGCCTCAGTGAGCTTCTCTGGACCTGCTCCAGCACCTCAACATCCTTCCTGAACTGTGGGGCCCAGAACTGGACACAGCACTGGACCACTGCCCTGGTCCTGCAGGCCACACTATTCCTGATACAGACCAGGATGCCATTGGCCTTCTTGGCCACCTGGGCACACGCTGCTCATGTTCACCTTCTTGTCAATCAGATTCCCCAGGTCCCTTTCTGCCTTTAGAACAGAAAACCCTGTGAGTATTTTGCTTATAGAGTGAGTTTGGCATCACTATTGCTGCTTATTTTGTATTTTGTTGACATTAGGAACATTACCAACCGTATACCAAACCACCTGAGGATTGTGTGAATCTTATGAAGAACAGACCCCACAGCTTATGAACTGTCAGGCTTATATTTTAGGCAGCAGTGGTCTGACCAAAGAAAGAGACTGCAGTGTGATGCACAGGCTTGATCTCCTATAATTCAGGAGTGGAATTCATAGCTGAATTCAGGTGATTAAATTCTGTATCAAGAGATAAAGGTTTGATGCCTGGGAATGTATTTCTGACATGCAGCACACTGAGGCAAGGAAATGCTCTGAAAATGAGCTGAAACAGATGAGTAGTGTGTAATTCTCATGTTGCTTCTCTTCTGCACTTCTATCCCCTGCTCCTGCCCTTTGAAGATCTAGCTCCAAGGTCTAAGGACTCAGTTGTGCTCTCAGGAGCATCAGGGAAAAGGTTGCAACAGGGATATGGGGGGAAGAGGGAGTGAAAGAGGAAAGGAAGTAGCAGAGACACTAACCAACCAAATCTTAAATATTCCTTTTGAAACTGGACCACTGTGCAACCTGAAAGTCAAAGGATGTTAAGTTAGTCAGTAGTATGGAGCATTTGAATCTATTATAATGAATGAAACACTCTGGAAAACAGACTATCAATATTTCTCAGTTCTTTGGCCAATAAACAGTATAGTAATGCTTTTTGTGGGTCCTGTTTTTTCAGTTCTGACTGCTCAGTGTCCCCTTCATCAGGAAGGACAGTCTCTGCATGCTGAGTGCACATAAACTGTGCTCAGTTACTTGGGGTTTGCCAAAACACAGGCAGAAATGAAACTCTAAGTCACAAAGTTGCTTAGGCTGAGTTAGGGACTCAGTTAAGGACATTTTGGTCTGTACATGTTTCACCTGGAAGGTTTTGGGCCAGAGAGTTACATACTATGTGTTCTATATCTCCAAGTTCTTTATCCAGTATACAAATTAGGACACATCAACTAAATTCCTCCTCTTTAGAGTCTGTGATAAGTTTGTGCTAAATAGCCTTGAATATCAAACACTATATCTATCCATTTCATTCTGATTTCTGGTATACCAAATATCATAATTAGGGAAGAAGGATCAGTGTTTGGTCCCATTTCTAATTCCCTTGAATCCATGCCTTCCAAATGTTAAGTCCTGGAGGAAAATTGTGATTCTCCGCCCGCCCCGCCCCAGTAACAATAGGACTCTGTCCAAATTGGCATGTACAGCCTTATGTTTCCTGACACTCTGTTTGCCCTGCAGTTTTGACTGTATTTTTTTTTCTGCAAAAGTTTGATAAGCCATGTTCTTAAAATGAAATACTTTTAATTAAAAATTTGAAAAAAGAAAAAATATTTTGCATGGCTGCTTTACAAATTTATTATTATCATCTGGCACTTGACTGAGTTCTCAAGAAAGATGCATAGCCTGTTCGGCTAAATTGCAATGAGAGAACAGAGTTGTGTTTCATATTCCATCTTTTCCTATACTATCTTGCCACCTACAGCAGTCACAGTTTACCCTGTCAGTCCTCTTTTCTTGTCTAGCTCTGTGAAGAAGCTGTTTCAGACAGCTCTGACTATCACTGCCTAGGATCTGAGCCTAAAACGCAGGATGGTTGCTTTGTTTTCCAAGGACCAAGACAAAAATTTTGCAGTGCTTTTGCAGGTTTGTCTGTCTTTCCATCAAGAGAATTCTTTGTGCATGATGCTCTGTTGTTTAGGAAGGGAAAACTAGGTTAGTTTCTCTGTGTTTGGGTCCTTGCTCTCCTACCTGTCACTCCATCTTGGACATCAAAAATTAATTTTTATCTGCTTGCACTCTATTCTGCAGGAGAATTTCTTTTCCCTGTTTGTTTTAGCTGGTAAACTTTCTCTGCAAGATCTTATTTCAGTGTAGTTCATTTATATAATAGAATCATATAATTTCTCATTCAGCATGTTTTTTTGTTATACCACTGTGAAGGTGCCTCAGACCAGCTGAACATACTAAGTATTTGAGAGTATATTATAGCAGCAAATGAACATTTTTATCAACATAGTTTATGATATAATTAAAGAAATTGAACTGTTGTGTGTAGACAAAGCCTTAACTTAGTAACACTGGGTTTATTTAGGCCTTTGAGCTAGTCCTTATAGCAGAGGTTTGCTGCAATATATTTTGGTGGAGCTGTAAAGGGGAACAATAAATCAGTGCTCTTATCGTGTCCTCTGTCAGTACCTGGCCTTTACTGGGAAAATTGATAATTAAACCAGCAGACAGAATTCACTGAATCCCAGTCTTGCAGCCATTCACTGAAAAGACAGGTTGCTCTACCTGAAAATGCTCCTGGTCTGGGTGCAACTTTTAGCAGTAAAAGAGTGTTTGTGTCAGAATTGCTTATGCCACTTCCCTGAATGAAATAAGCTGTTTTTTCTCAGTGTGACTGTGTCTACCCCAGGGCTTTTGCTGCTACAAAAATACTCCTAGCTGACATTGTTCTGTGGAAAATGTCTATATCTAGCTTTAGTCTAACTAGGACCTTAGAAACATGAGCTGTCCCTGTAGATCCAGATGGAAGTGGGGAAGGAGCATGATGTACATGTCACCGGTGCCACAGAAACAGTAAGTATTTGCATTTGATGATATTTTCCAGTAACAGGCTGGAAATCTAAACATGTGCTGAAGAACTTGTCACACACTCACCTACTATCATTTAACACACATCTATTTAATCGTGGGTGGTGTGAGGCACATTTTAGGTGAGGTGAAACTTTAGTAATTGCAGGAGATGAACTTGACTCTGCATTTTCTTGACTTATTGATGGCATGTGATAAAATGAAAATGCCTACCTTGTATCTGGGAAATAGTAATTAATGATAAATACTAGTAGTTATCTATTTCTTAATTGGATAAATACACATTTCAGAAAGGAACCTGTCATATTTTACAACCTAATTAAAAGAATGTATAAAAGGATTACTGCACGCAGTGGTCTGTGATAATTGAGACAGACAAATAAACCCAAGCTTTGCTACAGGCTCTTTGAAGAAAGAAATTCTGCACCAGAAAAGGTAAATTTGCAGTGAATGGGCATTGCTCTGCATGGAGACATGGCTGATCCACATGTGGAAGGAGCTGTTCCCACTGCTCCAACAGCTCTAGGATAATGCTGTATCACATGGCATGAAAGGAACAGCCTGTGTTATCAAATTCCATTACCCAGAAGCTATTCTTCGGAGCCTCTGGTTCCGGTAATTAGCATGGTCCTTAATTTGGCAGCTTGCAACAAACCTTTCAGTCATAGTGCTGCAGTCAGGACTCAGAAATGCTGCTGCAGAACTGGCCCAGGCTTCTTTCCCTTGATACTGGAAGCTGCAGAGAAAGAAGATTTAGTTAAGAAAGCATTCTTACCTGGGAGACCTGTGCTACGTGCTCTGCTACCCTTTTCCTTTGGCTTCTGTTGGCAGTTTCTTCTCACTTTTACTGTTTCCATTCTGAAAGAAGTATGTGAGTATCTCCAAGCCAAAACAAACAAAAAAACCCCAAACCCAAACCAAAATCAAAATCAAAACACACACACACACACAAAAAAAAAAAAAAAAAAAAAAAAAAAAACGGCGAAAAAAAACCACAACAAACAAACAAAAACAAGGGTAAAAGGAGAAACAAATAAAACTGTGTAAAGAAACTTCCCTTTCTGACCATGCAGGAGCCACTCCGCAGTCACAGTCACCACAGTGCAAACCAAGCTGCCTGCACTAATTGTATTCCTCAACAAAACTGAGGGGGTGAACAATTCCCAGTGGAAAGGTTTATGTAGGAACATAATTAATAAAAATGTCAGATGGGACATGTTATTTTCATTGGGATTTTCAGAGAGAGTGTATAGAAATATTCAGTAAGATCAATAGATTTTGTTCTGTAAGAGTACAATGCAGCATATTTTGTCAGTCTGAAACATTTTGATGATCAGAATGAAATGTTTCAGAACTTTGTTTTTATTCTGATTTGAGATGATGGAAAAAACCCGAAACATTATGAGCCTGTGGAATCAAATTAATATCTTGGGTTTCCTGACAATATAGAAAAGTCTCTTTTCCTTCTATTCACAGAATCACAAAGTAGTTGAAGCTGGAAGAGAGCTCTGGAGATCTCCTAAATGGGCACACATTCTCTTCTCTGAGATTCTTTTTCTTTGGTAAGGAAGAAAAGATTTGTCCCATTTTTAGCAGTAATATGCCTAATCTGAAGTCATAGCAATGCACACCCAGTTTTTAGCAATACCTCTTGTATCTTTATTTATGGATGAAAAAAATGCCTTTTCTGAAGAGAAAAAGTATCTTACAGCTCTTTGAAATGTTTACTATGTGTAAACAGATTATTAGTATTCTGCAATAAATATTTGCTTCCAGTTTTAAGATCCTTAAGAGAAGTGACTTGTACTCTGATGCTGCAGATACTGATACTCAGATACTCCTTCTGAGACTCTTCCTCAGAAGAGTCTCCTTAATGTTAATTTGGATATGTGACTTTTAGTATAAAACAGCTATATTTTTATTCACATTAAATATTGGTAATGCACGTTCCACAATTTCTCAACATTATGCATGTTTCACAGTTTCATGAAAAAATTGACTGCAATAATAATCTTCTCCTGGACATGTGAAAAATCCCCTCTGAGACTCTAGCTAAAGCTTAACAATTGGCAAATTCTATATGAAAATAGACTTTTATTGTAGTATAAAACCAAACAGCCTATGATTTGTTTCCTGAGTATCACAGGGAAAACTCAGCTGCAATCCTCAAATAGAAAAATGAATATATAGGGTTGGTGCTCGTGTCCTGCCACAACACAGTGAAGAATCCCTGCAGCCCTCCAGTGATCCTTAGAAAATGATTTGGATTGCCTGGACATGTTCTGTGGGCAGGCTGTTCAGTGAGTCCAAACCTTGCTAAATCCAGTCCTGCCTAAAACACAAACTGCAGGGTTTTGGCAGTGATCAGACCAGAGAATTTACAAACTAAAATTCATTCTTTTCCTACACAACCAATTTATGCTTAGGACAGAAGCTGCTGCAGTTCATTTAACTCCAGTCAGGATGAATTCCCCTAAGCTCCACAAGAAGTAATTCAAAGTCCTACATAATGTAGAGCAATGCCAAAAGTAGCATGTTCCTCTGAACATATGAAACCATGAGCTGTTACAGTGAATAGTGGTGGTTTTGTCTGGGCTAAAATAATTCTGAAAGGAGCAGTCTGAGTCCATAAAATCAGATTGGACACATGGCAGGGTCCTATAGCTTAATGGGGATGGTGCTTGTGTCTCTACCAAGTTCTCTGCTCGTACAACAGTGCAATTCAGTTGTGCTCCTACATATTTAAATAGGACTTTCCTTGCTTTAGACATGTGGTTTAAATACACTCAAGAATTATGCAAAACCCCTGGGTTTGTAAAGCCTTCAGCACCATTCCTCAACCATTAAGATGGGATTCAAATCGCAGGGGAACACAAAAATACTGTAATTAAGTTCAGAAGTTTTTGTAGCATAGATGAGATATATTGTTTGAGGCAGTTCCTTGCCATTAGTGGGATTTGCTGAAGATGTTGCTCTGTGTCAAAAAAACCAACCAACCAAAAAAACCCAGTTGGCCACAAAGAAAAAAATCCAGATTTGTCCATAAACTGCAAAGCTACATTACTATAATCCCCTGCCTGGAGCTGAACTGGTGTGCCTGTATGGGCTTCAGAGGTGGGTGGTGCCACTTGTGCCCTGGATCCCTACAGCAGCATCCACCTGATGCCATACCTGTGCTGTTCAATATACCTGGTGCTTAATTCTTAGTTGGTCTAGGGGAGCCCTGCAGTGGCACAGCTGAGTGTTGTCCAAGGCTGGAGGAACACTCAGTGCTCTGTTCTACCATGGAGGCACAGGCAGAGATGGACCAGGACAGAATGGTGCTCACTTATGGTTCTCTGCACTGCCCATCTTTGCAGCCATGCTGTGTTAGTTGTGCCTCTTAGTGGTTTTTAAGCCTTAGGAATGTTTCCTGTTCTGTGGAAATTTAGGTCTAATATTTATGACAGACAGACTGAGCTCTGATTTACCACCCAGTGTATGATCATGACCCGCTACCCTTGGTTTCTTATGCCGCAAATTTTCAGCTCTTATTCCTTTTTTTTTAAAAATTTTTTGGCTTTTTGGGGAGGATGGGGTTTTTACCCCTTTCTTTAAAACTGTTATTTTTTATTGAAACTTGTTATTACATTTTCTGCACCACAAAGCATTTAACCCCTGACATTTGGAACAGATGCCCAGGGAAGTAATGGAGTCACCATCCCTAAAGTGTTCCAAAGGCATATGGATGTGGCATTTGGGAATATGGTTATTCAGTGAACATGGTGGTGCTGGGTTAATGATTGGACTGAATGATCTTAAAGGTCTTTTGCAACCTTATTGACTCTGTGACTTGCAGAACTACTACAGCAGAGCATTTCTGGGTTGCTGGGAGGTTGTTACTGGGTTTTTTCCCCATCTGATATACAGAAAAGAGTTTTTGTCTCCCTTGGTGAGAAAAGGTGCTCTTACTACTCACTCAGGCGGCTCTGTTGCTCTGGTGTCCATGTTTTGCTAACAAATAACATGTAGTGGGAAAGACTAAAGTTCAAGATACAGTGGTGACATTAGCAGGAACTCTTTTCTCCCTAAGATTCCCCCAAACCATCTGCCATCAACTGATAAGACGGTGTAAGAAAAAAAATGTAAGCAGCAGACTTCTTATTTCATTGTCTCCATGACCACAGGAGAGAAGAAAAAAATGACAGTACAGTTCTGCCAGGAGGTATGAGCACCAGGGGAGTACCCTTAATAAACTAACAGAAGAGATGTTGTGTGCAGAAGAGTCACTTTAAGAAATGCTTGAATGAATGAGAACAAATTCTTTGTCAAGGTACATAGGTATTGTATCCTATGAGAGCAGAGACCAGAAGCAGTTCTGTAAAATACACACCTGTGGCCTTTAGGTCTAATATTTATGACAGACAGACTGAGCTCTGATTGCCCACCCAGCGTATAATCATTCTGTAACTACCCAGAGCACGCCATGCAATGGCACTGACCCAGTGGGGGCAGTTTTATTGGAGGCTTCATGCCTGCCTTCACATTATTATGCTGCTGTGGCCTTTTGAGCATAACGTTTGAAATGAATGGACTCCACACTGGGTAGGATTTACCTATAAACTGTCATTTCTATTTATGCAAACAGTCATGACTCTTAACGAGAATTGACTCAATTGCTGGGAGAATGCTGCTGCCTCTCCAGCCAGAATTCACAGGCTTCTGAGTCTCATTTTAGGAGTCCCATCATTTTTTAAAGGTAGATTAAAAGAGGTTGGATTTTGACACATGAAACCAGGTTTTCAAAAGGCTCTATATATTTGGCATATCATTCCAATATACCTAGTCCTTACTACATGCATTTTTAGTGCATTTCCCTCGTTGCACAGGCCTTTGAGAACTTGCCACCTGGGGCTTTGATTTTCATAATACAAGTGTTTTCCCATGCAGGCTCTTGCAAGAAAATCATCTCGTGCAGTCTGTGACCGTGGCTCTCTTGTGCATGAATGTAACATGGCAACTTAAAAGTCAGCAGAGTCCATTTCCAGTGTACATTCTGAAATTCTCAGTTTAAATCGTGCTGTGCCATGAGAAGTGAAGTTTGTGCATGACAAAACACAGTCAGAGGGATACTTTGAGACAGGCAGGATGCCCCCTGATTGTGCACGTGGGGAGAAAGTGGGCACAATTTCACATTAGCTTGACATTAGGTGACATAGCTTGGCTTTTGGGGTTTTATTTGTGACTGGAAAGATCCTCTCCTTCTCTCTGTCTCTCTTTGGAAAATAGCATGTCAAAGAAAATTGGCAATAAACCATTCTGAATCACTTGGATTCAGGAGATGCAGGGAACAAGACAGATGGAATATCTTTGTGCCTTTTCCTGCCCCAGTGCCTGGGACCAGAAAGATGTACCTGGCCCTCACATATGCTAATTTGGGTATCACCCTTTGGTTGATTGTTTTGTGCTTTGTTCAGTCTGTGCACAACAGCCACGATCGTACAGGCCTGTAACATCCTCCAGCTGCCTTTGTTCACTGGCTTGAAAGCTGTCTGCTTACCAGACATGCAATCTTCAAATTTCAAAAGCCCTCTTTATTCCCTAAATCCTGCTATTCTTGAGTTTTTGGCCTTTAGTAAGATGATAACAATTCCCCATTGGTCTGGTGATGGCTGCATGTTTTTTTTCGTTGTTTTTGGGTTTTTTTCATGCTTCAATAATTCTATGAATACTAGTAATGAATGAGCCCACAGTCGTGTTTTGCTTGCCTTTTTTTTTTTCCCAATGCTAGTTTTTATTCTAAATATGAGTTGGAACAAATCTAAGAATTATTAGGAGTGATTATTTTCACAGGTCTTTAAGCCTTCTGAGTTTGGCAAGCCAAAATTACAGGCTTCAGTTGCTGTGCAGCCAACTATATTTGCTTTGCATGTGATAATTCAAATCCCAAGTTCTTTGTGCAAGGTGGGAGATCTTCTCCTTGTTTTGAAAACTCTGGATTTTAAACCCCTTTTGTTTTTGCTCATGTAGGTTTATAAATTCCAGGGCTGGTTTTCACCTGGTGTAAATGAGTAGCATTCCACCAAACCCAGTGAGGCTGAGCTATACAGTTTTCTACAAGCTGACAATCTAATACCTGGAATTACAAAGCTCACAGTCCTGAATATCACCACAGTAATTTCTCCTGATTTTATTTAGTTTCCATGCAAACCTGAAAACTGATCTAAGCTTCAATGAGAGGTCTGGCCTAAGTGTCAGAATTGTGACAAAATTACAAACCAGGTAATTTAACCAGATTCCTAATGAATGTTGACACAGCCATCGTTCTGGGCTAGTGGGAGTTGTGTTTTTCCTGAGCTTATTCAGTGTTTCTTTTGTCTCAGGACATGCAGGGTCGTGAAACCAGTTGTTTAAGTGCTGCTACTGAGTGGTCCCCACATTTTAAGGTATGAGGAGACAAAGAGTCTCAAAATATTTCCACACCATAATTTAAAAATATCACTCAAGAGATGGTAAGTGCTTAATTATTCAAGACCTCTAGGTCTTCTCATTCACATATATTATAATCTTGACTCTCATCTTTTTGGTCCTCTCTAGCCCCTCTCCTGGCCTTTTTATTTTTGGGTACCTTTCAGCAGCACAGTGATATTATACCTGGAGCCTGAGAGCCTCTGCCCCTGGAAATCAGTGGAATTACAATGGTTCTCTTATTATATGAGTTCTGTTAGATGGAAACATGGAGCTCAGAATCCCAGAATCCCTGAGGCTGGAAAAGCCCTCCCAGCCCAGGGAGCCCACCCTGTGCCCGATGCCCACCTTGT
>JAWWEU010000020.1:4038302-4048890 GCA_035583155.1 Acropternis orthonyx
CTGGAAGTGTCCAAGGCCAGGTTGGAGGGGGCTTGGAGCAACCTGGGCTAGTGGGAGGTGTCCCTGCCCATGGCAGGAGGTGGAACAAGATGAGGTTTAAGATCCCTCACAACTCAAACCATTCTGTGATTCTATGATAAAACTGAGCTCTATTGGTCTAAGAAGTTCTGTGCCTGTGAGCTAATACAGCTTAGGAAAAGCTGGTATATTTTACTCAGGAGCAGGGCAGGCTGGTGTACACAGGCACAATGATCTGCTCTATTATGGCAGCTCAGCTGATGGGAAGTAATTTATTAAGCTCTGTTACCTAGTGATTAATGCACTGATCACTACTGTCCTTTCACAGGCTCACAGAAGGTGAGGAATGTACCCACCCAGAACACATGCTCTTGAACCAGTTAGAGCACTGATTTCTTACATAAAGCAATGGCGCTTTTAAAAAATTCAAGTGGATTCACAGATCCCCAAATTTGTGCTGTGCATGAAGGAGCACAACACAAGATCTCTGATAGTCTCTGTTTTTTGTCAGTAGTGTCTGACCACTACAAAGGTTTGCAAGTCTCCAAGAAATGCAGGTACCAATTTTTTTGCTGAGATCTGTGGTTCATTATGCCTTATTTTGTGTTATACCCAAACAAAATGCATTCAGAACCCTTTTTTATCTTACATGCTGAAGATGAGAATGTTTACAAGAGGAAAGAGTATCGTTGATGCTGGAATGTAACTTAGCTTACAGCTTTTCTAGTAAAATCAATGTTTCTGGAATCCTGGATCCCCGGGTTTGCAATTTTGCATTGATCCCATTCACCCCATTTCCCACGAGAGGCTTTCTGGCATGCTGCTGTTGAGTCACACGCACTGGTATGGAGGGAATAGAGAAGGAGTAACCTTTGCTGCTTGAGTAAAATGCAGAATGACATAAAGCATCTAACTCAGGTTCCTTTAGGGTGTTTAAGACACAGAACTCATTTTTCTGGATGAAAAGCAGACAGTGACACTGCCAGCAGCAACTGTGTCAGCTCAGGTTCTCCCAGCAGGAGGGACGTACAGGGTGGCTGGAGAGGGAGACACGACAGATGCCACAAATGGAAGTGCTCGTTTAGAGCCCACATTTAACTTCATAAAACGAGATGTGGGGCATGTGAAAGTTAACAGAGACTGTTCAGATCATGACAAATGACACTGATCAATAATGACAAGTATAGAACAAATGTGATCTGTTTAAACTGGGGGTCTCAGCTTGCATCCAGAGCATCTATATCTCAATGTGAATGAATAATGAATGGCTTGGCTTGATATCTTAACCACAAAAACATTCCAGTGAAAAAATGAGAACACAGTTTAGGTAAGTAGAAAAGAGGTGTGTTTTGAGGAGAAAAGCCTTAGCCTCCTCCCAGAATACCTTAAAACATAATAATTACATTATACACGTCATATAGTTAAATCAAAATATTTTATATCCTGTTTTATATTCATCCCTATGAAAACAATTTTTCTGTTGTGTCTATTTTTAAAGGAAAAATTATACTTAGCATGTTTAGGAGCCCAAATATCAGAATGAACTAGATGTACTTTTAAAGAAGGAAAGAAGGGGAATTTTGAAGAGACATACGCAATACAAAATATATTATTTCGAAGTAGACTTTGTTAACATTTCACGCTGCTTAGCACTAAGGTGATTATTAAAAGATAAGACCTACATCATACTGTATCCACTGATAAATTAGAAATTAATGAAAGACAAAATCTTAAAAAACCCAGTATTATATTTATTTATTATATTTAGAGCATGACTGCCTTACAATGCTTAAGATCAACTAAAATAAAATTCATCACATTTTTCAAAGTAATCGCGATATATTTGTATTCTACTCAAGCCACTAAAATAAAAGCTGTGGCTATAAATAAATATAGTATTTGCCCAACGTTTATTATTATTTTAATGGTTCTGTGAACCAAGCTGGTTTTGTTAACTTGTGACCAATTAATAAAGCAGTGCCTGCCATGATCTGTAGATCATCAAAACACGGATTGGGAAGGCTGCAGCAGGTTTGTTTTCAGAGAAACAAAAATTTACCTACAAACCCCACCTACTATTTAAAGGGAGGGAAAAGTTGTAAGTTGCTAACTACAGTTAGAGAGAAGCTATTTTTTTCTTTATTTTTGAAATTTTTAAATATGTTCCATCTACTTATAAAGTGGCAGATATTTCATGGTTTTATAGTCCATCATTACATAATATCCTATTATAGCTTTTAGTTGAAGCCCAGTGTGATCTCCAGGTTGTGACTCAATTGGAAATGTGGCATCTTTTCTTACCTGTACTAAAAAAAGATGCAGAAATCCATATTCAACAACAGGCAAAGAGGCAGGGAAAGGTGCCCAGCCTGGCATTATTGATGGCAGACTTTGCTGTATTCGGTTTCCACCGTTTAATGGGACCCGAACAGGGAACATTCAATTCAGCCCGCGGGCAGATGAAGAGATGCAGTTAAACTCGTGTTTTCTCAGGACAGCTATTTCTGCACTCATTCCTCCTCTTTACTTTGAACTCCTACATGAATCCAACCTCTTAAATCCCTCGGATGCTTTGCCCGTAAAGCAGTTGCCTGATCGCCCTCCCATCATCTCAGTATGAGCCTTAGATGTGCCTTGAATAGCTCTGCACAGGGTGAGTTTCACTTGGTCGAGAGCCAGGAGAGAGATGCAAATAGCTTGGATGGCCCACGATGCAGATTACAAATAGCACTGAAAAATGTCATTGTCTCCATGACCTGTTTCATTTCCTGAGCGCACTGGGGTTAAAAAATCCTGTTCCGTCTGCTGCACGGCCTCTTTGCCATTGGGGCAAGCTCATCTGTCAGAGGGAGAGAGAACCACGGGCAGAAACAGGGAGATGAGATGTGCCAAGGCTGGTTGCCACCGAGCCGTGCCCTGTGCAGCCTCCCCTGCTCGGAGCTCACCTGGTAGCGCAGTTGTTTTCAGCCCGCCGGTCCCAGGCTGAGCCTCAGCTGCCGCACGTTCAGGATTCATGCACAGCTATTGCGGGTCCTGCATGGGAAATCCTGCTAATTGGGTAAACCCACTCTAGTGTACAGGCACCAACTGGCAGAAACAAGTTTCACAATGAGAGAGATCCATAATTTTCAAATGTAACTAACAATTTGTGACAATAAAGCAGCAACAGAAGCCAAGATGCTGGCACTTCTCCTTGTCACCTCTTTCAAGCACAGTAAACTAGAATTTGCATTTGTTTCTTTTCCAAAGGCAGTTACTTATTTTATAAAGTAGGCATTTAATGCTTGCAGCTTCCTTGGCATGATTTCATTTTTAGGCAAAGTCTCTAAAGAGTTTAGTGTTGTCTCTCTTAAGAAAAGTACCTGAATAATGCTTAATTAATACTGCATCAAACCAGAGAAATGGCATCACCCACTCACACAACAGAGATCAGAACTGTCTCAAAAACAGTAAATAACAACTGAGGAAAAATGAAAGGGTAGATGATAGAAGTATACAAAATTATGAGTGACACAGACACAGTAAGTCAAAAATTCTTGTTTAAATTTCCTTAGGATGACAAGGGTGATGCACTTCAAACCCACAGAAGCCAACAGTTTGTCATGGTACAGTGTAACTGTCCATTGTCATTCATGATCTTGGTTAACCAGCAGCATCTGTGCCTCCCTGGCTTGTGGGGCTCCTTCGAGGGCAATTTACAGACTTTTCATTTTTAGACCAGGCCCAGGGCTACAATACTCAGGATATCAATCATATTTTCCCTGGAGGTTAAACTCCCACAAAAAGTCTATGCATGAAGGAAGGTCAGTGCCAGAATAACATTTTAAAAAGAAAAGCACTCTTTACTTGGCATTTGACTGTGGGCATAAATCTTTAGAGACAAGAAGAAAACAAAAAAGGACATAAAACTGGAGGGGAAGTTTAAAATGTTGGCTTAAGCATCTCCAAGGAGTAGGTAGGCTAAGTAGGGGTAGCTTTTCGGGTACCCTACGTTCATTATCCCGGTTTCCCTGTGGCAGACTTCGCCAGGAGAACCAAGAAGAGGATGAAGAGGCAGAGCCCTGAGCTGGTGCTTTCACAGAGCCCTGTGTTGCTCTGTGGAGGGTCCCAGTCCGAGCTCCAGGCGCTCGCACTGACTCTGAGCCACCATCTGCCTCTCAGCAGTGCACAGGAGGCAGCCCAGCATCGTGCCCGTGTAAACACACTGCTGTAAGGCCTGGATGCTGCTCCTGTGCTGTTGCTCAGTGCTCCACCGTGCAGCAAAGCCTGACCCTCTCTGCTAAAAATCTCCTACTTCAATTCTTGCCTTTGTTGTTGATGCTGTTGGGGGATTTCATGGATTTTTGTGATTTTTTTTTTTTTTTAAGGGGTGAGTCTTTAATCATTCCTTGTGGGAACAAGTTTGGCAGGCTGTCTGGAAAAGAAGGTTAGAGTCATTAAATCGAACAGTTCTGACATTGTTTCTTAACAGCATTTAAGTGTCACTTGATGGATGGCTGTCTGGAATGGTATCTTCCTTCCTGCTGATGTTCCCCACCAGATCCAAGCCATACAAAATGTCTCAGAAACCCAGCAACCACCCATTAGCAATAAATTATTACATGACCGCTCCAGATCTCTTGCAGTCATCCACAATACACTAACCCATATGGCATTTGGAAAGGATTAGGCATCGTATGGATAATGTGCATGTTTGCAGATTTGTTAGAGATGAGAGAAAGGGAAGGGGACCCTGAAGCCGATTCACTGTTAGGGTTAGAATGCAGTTTCCCCTCTCCGTGGATTATTGGGGCGGGGTATGGACTAGGTGACTTGTTTAAGGTCCTTTCAGGTTTAGGGTTTTGTCCCTGCCCTTCATGTTCCATGTGTCCCCATTGTCCCCACCCTGGTTTCTGTAATAAAGGGGTTTTTGCAGTGTCTGTGAAGCATCTGTTAGTGCCCACTGCCAAAGGAAGCCGAACTACATGTCCAACCAGCTTAGACAATTCCTATGGTTTTTTTGGCTGTTTGAATAAAGAAATGGAGAACTCATTTGAACATTTCCTGTAAACCAAGAAAATGCTTAATTTTCAAAACACAACTTGAATTTTATGAAGATAATTCGTATCAAATATTATATAGGCAGAAGCTGCTCTATTCCATTCAGCTTCTGGAGGAAAATAATTATGCTCTTTACAATTTGAAGTGCATTTGTATTCCTTCCAAATAGTCCTATTACAACAAATGAAGCACTCACTATACATCTTTTTCCTGCTGCTTTTCAACTTAAATTTAATTTTCACATAGATTTATTTAAAACAATTCTCAACGTGACTCAGCCAAATGATGAATTTATTGAGAGTTTAGTAAATGTGCAATCTAGTTGAAGTTAAAAATGGCTACTTTGTAATTCTGTGCCTACATGAAATTGCCCATTGTAGCCAGCTATTGTGCTTCATTTAAAGTCTCTTTCTGGAGGCACATATTTAATCTTTAACAGAATGAAAGTATAGTGAAAATATGTTGCTAACAGAAAAATGTATATATATACATGTACAGCACAAATATTAAATAAATTATTTTAATTAATTTCTTCTGTTCTCTGACCCTGCTTGAGCAGTTATTACATATATATGTGTGTACACTTTGTGTGTGCAGAGAATACACTGTACATATAGATTGTCTCATTTTTTGTTGCTCATACTACATGACTGTCTCTGTCCAAATGCACATATTTTAAACTTAAGATAGTTTAATCAAATGAATGTTGCAGAGCATAAAAATATTTGTAATGAGTTCTCAGCGCAGAAAAGGTTTGTGATTTGTATTGATGATAGAACAGGCTGTGAGAGAACTTTGCCTCTGGCAAGGTGTGATTCTGTTTTCTGTTCCATTGTTGGCTCAAAATCAGCAGTTGCATTGGAGGTAAGTGTAAAATCAGCCTATATCTCACGAGAAATGCTTGGGTTCAGCTTGAGACTTTACAAATTCACCAGTTGTAAGAGTGGGCCCCAGAATTGTCTGAGAGGATGTGTCCCTGAGGTTTCAGGTGGCTGCCCAGCATGGAAGTGCACTCAACCCACTTCTTATTTGGGGCTTTGACCAAGTTATCCACACTTGGTTTGGTCGGAATAAAGTTATTTTCTCTTACCCAAATATATAAAAATCTAATTAGTAAATACTTTGTCCATATCTCCATCACTGTGTACCACCTACAGGCTTGGTGTCTAGTCCAGAACCCACTACAAACATTTTGGGGAAGTACTCCCATTCTCCTCACCATCCTGAATTATTCCCTAATCCAGGAGTGTTTTGTGCTGTTTATTCAGTAATGCCCTGATTCATATAGAGGGGTCTTCATTACCACCTTTGCAAGAATTAGTAGATACCCAGAAAGACACAATTCCACATCCTGACACACACCCAGGCTCCCAAAGTCAGACCAAATTCCATAGTCAGCATGGCAGACCATCGAGCATGCAAATGAGACTTCAGTTGTATAAATTACTGAGAGTGAGACTATTCTTTCTTTAAACAGGACCAAAAAACTCACAAACTGTTTCACCTTCTTTCCCCAGTATTTTAATTTTTGATATTAGAAGGTTGACAGTTGCACACTAAAGAGATAGGCTTGCCGTGGAATCCTGAGCAGTAAGGGAGTGAACATGCCAGCTCCTGAGTAGGAGCTCTCTCTGACTGTGCCTTTAACCCCAGCACCTCGAGGGAGAGCCAGCAGAGCTAATCCAGCTGCTTGGAGGGGTTACCTGTGTTTTGGGGAAGACGCTGAACCCTGTCTGTTATCACAGGCTGTTCAAATCAGTGTAAGATCATACCCTGCTTTACCCTACAATAACTTCTTCATGACTGCAATGTTCCTTTTGATTCTGGATTAATGGAGTGTAGCAAATACTCAGATATTGATTATAAGGCTTCATTTTTCATTGTTGATATCTCCTGCCTACTATTAAGCTATATAACCAAAGTCTGGATTTTAAAACACCAGAACTCAGAACTCTCTTGCTTCTTGTTGCTTTATACACTTTAAATCACAGAAACTATACCAAAGAAAGCTAAAAGTTTTTGGGTTGTTGTTAAGCCATGGGTTTTAACCAGATCCTGGTTTAAAAGCCTTTAACCTGTGTATCAGGAGTTTCCAACCAATGTGTTTTATTGCCACAATAGTCTACTGAAAGAAGACCTTTATGTCACACAACCACTGCTTCCTGACAATGGTAAAAAGGGGCTCCTCATAGTTTAACTTACTGACATTCTCAGATTTGGTTCAATTCCCCACATGGCAGCACATTGGGTTGCTTTCTTTGGAGAATTTTATGCTCATGAAGTACTGTTCCAAAATAATACTGGACTTATATGAAAGCCTCCAGAGTTCCTGGATTCTTCAAAAAATCTCATTAAAACTTTGAATTTTTGTCTTCTGCATTCAGTGACATGGAAAGTAAAGAAGGCATTTGAAATGAGCCAGTGAAAAGTGCCTGCCATAAACAAAACTTATGAATAAATTAATGCATCTGACAAAGAAGTTAATGATCACATGGACTGGGCCCAAATTCATGATCAATGAATCATGTAGGCTGCTTTGTTTAGGCTTTGGCAAATCAATACTCCATTTTGTTAAACAAGTAAAATAGATTTTTTTTTGGGGGGGGGTGCTCTGGATTAATTTTTAAATATAAACTGTCAGACAAAGCAAATCTGCAGGGGAGCTTGAGAGTATTGCTTGGAGATTTCCAAATTTCTTTGCTTCTTTGGATTTATTGTCTTGTTATGCTTCTTACCAGGTGAAAACACACAGCAGATGACCAGTTATGGAAAGGAAGCAGTAACATTTAGAAGGCTTTATTGTAGGTACAGAGCTGTGGAAAAGCTCATGATATAGTACACTTATTAATATCGTCTAATTATAGAATCACAGAATTATTTAGGTTGGAGAAGACCTTTAAGATTGAGTCCAAACGTTAAGGTTGTCACAGCATTAGATTGCTGTTGAATGAAATGGGTTTGGTCAACAGGGGACTCTTTCCATTTCCTTCTCTTCCCTGTTTGAAACACCCAGCATATGAATGGTTTCTCTTATTTCCTTTATGATATCGTGTTGGAGTTTTATTTGAAGCAGGTCCCTCGGTGTCCTGTCACACCTGTAGTGGGCAAAGCAACCCCAGCATGTAGTCTGTTGGGTTTTTATGATAGAAAGCACGAAAGTCAAGATTCCTAGGGGGATTTAGGTATACAATGTTGCAGATAGACCCTTCTCAAGTGCTAAGAAATAAATTTAGGCTGAATGGTAGAAAGTTTCTACCCAGCAGCAAGATGATGCCAATTCCACAGGAAGAAATTTTTTTTAAAGTAACTAACGTGGGCTCCTGAGAGTGGATAAATTGGTATGTAATTTTCAAAAGAACTTGATAGGTTTTTCAAAATTACTCCTGCAATATCAGATTCAAAAGTATAAATATCAGATTCCTTTCTGATTCTTGCCCCTACAGCATTTTCAAAATGGATGGAGCAGACTGGGTGATTCACTCCTGCAGCGTGAAATCCTGCTCACGTAATTCTGTGATCACACCAGACACCTACACGGACATGGAATGCCATCATAGTGCCTTAATTCTGGCCCAAAACATTCGGTCACACCTGGTACAATGAAGACTGTTAGAATTGCTGAGTTTGAGCCTGTCTTCTAGATCCATCAAACTACTGAAATTCCTGGCTCTGGGGTTCAGTGAATGAAAAAAACTGACTTGGGAAGACAACAGAAAGTTTTTAACCTCATCAAGAAAATGACAATGTCCTGCAGTTGATATTGCCTGAGTGAGCGTCCTGAAATGTCGCTCCTGGATAGATGTGAGCAGAGACAGAATGCCAAATCTGATTACAGAGATCAAAGGGGTCTGCTTCTACAAAGCTCTGAGAACTCACAACTCACACTGGCAGAATTAGATTTGTGGCTAAGTGGAATTTCTCATCATCATAGCAATTTGTTTTGGTACTTAACAATGAGTGTGGGGGCCTAACTTTAAGTAGCCAACATTGAAAGCTTTGGTTTTCTAAGAAAAGCTACTGCTGCCCAGCTTCCCAGACTTATTTATTACCTTCAGCAGCACATCTTCTTAGAGAGGGTGTACAGAACCACTTCCCAGCAAGAAAACAACCAGTATTGAGATAGGAATGAGGAATGACCCCTTCCCCATGCCCTGTTGGTCTCTGGCCTTTCATCAAGTCTATATATGCAAATACTGCCCCATCAGAAAGTGACTCTGTGATTTTAATAAGGAAGCTGAACAAGAAGCTGCTGCTCAACTATGAATTAGGCATTCTGGATGGTCACTGCATTGAGTCAGCAAAGAAAAGAAACCAACTGTTCTGCAAAAGATAAATTATTATGCCTTAAAATGGTTTATGTTCCCTTGGCTATTCATAGCGAGTGATTGAAAGTCAGGTAGAGGACACAAAGTATTGAACAGATCACTGGGGAATGTTCCAGGTTTGGGCTGGTAAAAATCTTCACAAGTGTATCAGAAAATTCTGCACAGAATAGGACAAAATAGAACAGAACAGAACAAATCCAAATCAAGGATTACACCTTGCAAGACTGTAAGCTTAAAGTTTGTTAGAGGAGCTGAAATCTGGTGGTTTGTTATTTGAAAGCCTGAACTGGGTTATTGGAATGCTTACAATTTCTCATTCATAGAAGAGGAAACAATACAAGAAACTGCCAGCACGTAAAAAATAAGCTTATTCACAAGTATGTGTTTTGCAAAGCTGTTGGCTTGACATTCTCAGGCTGGGACCACCCAGAGACACTCTCCATTAAAACTGAAACTAAGGTCTTCCAGCACTTCTTAAAATCAGACCTATTTGCCTGTTTTACCATTCTCCCTCATTGCAGATTCACACGTTGCTGAAGGTGTTCTTTAAGTCCAAGTAGAGTTTGATATTAATAGTGGCAGAGTTAGTTACTGTCCTTTTCTTTATCAACTTGAGATCAAATGTTCTAATGAAAATCAATAGTGTTTCCCCACTGTGTTTCTGCAAGTAAGAACAAATATCTGCAGCAGGTAAAATGATTATGTTTTCCTAAGGATACACTACTAAAACAACTTTATGCAGAATCAGTGATTTTTTTTCTACAAATATTTCCATTTTGGTATATCTTTTATGCAGCAATATCAAATGACAACCCTGAGTCAGAGTGGTCCAGGCCATTAGCATCACCTCCAGAATTAGAGGATGTACCCTTACTACAGTATTGCTTAGTAGACTCAAGCACAGCATGTTGTTGTAGCTGAAAGTGCAGAAGATAAATTTCCCTGTTCCTAGTGATTAGTTTGTAGAAAAATGTAGCATGTTTAAGAACAAAAGGATTTATCAGAGACTTCACAGAGTAACAGAATGGTTCAGGCTGGAAGGGCCCACAGTGGCTCATCTGGTCCCCCCTCCCTGCTCCAGCAGGGCCATCCCAGAGCACAAGGCACAGCATTGTGTCCAGAGCACTATGAAATATCCCCAGTCAGGGAGACTCCACACCCTCCCTGGGCAGCCTGTTCAGTGCTCGGTCCCTGCACACCAAAGA
>JAWWEU010000020.1:4053788-4142636 GCA_035583155.1 Acropternis orthonyx
CTTTCTTTGGTGTGCAGGGACCGAGCACTGAACAGGCTGCCCAGGGAGGGTGTGGAGTCTCCCTGACTGGGGATATTTCAGAGCCCTCCGGACACAGTGCTGTGCCTTGTGCTCTGGGATGGTCCTGATGGAACAGGGAGAGGGGACCAGATGGGCCACTGTGGGCCCTTTCAAGTTGATCCATCCTGGGATTCTGTGATCTCTTGTAGCAAAGCTAAGACCTCTCATAAAAAGACTGGAGGTCCCAAGAAGATGGTCAAACAAAGAGAAGGACATACACAGTGTCTCAGGCGCTGAGAGGAAAATGTAGTTGATAAATTGAGCAGTAATGATTCTTTTCCCATTGAACACAGCAATGGTAAAAAAATCTATCAGTAAAAATAATACTACACTTTAAAGCAGGCCTGAGAGCAAGACCAAACTGTGCTTGTATTTTATGGTCATTCACCTCTGCTCAAAAAGAACTGATAGTTCTGTTTTCTTTTAACTTGAAAGTGTTCACATGAGCCAAAACCAGGTTATCAGCATCCCAGTGCAAGATGCTAAGCAAAACTCTTATTGAAATCCAAGGAAGATATCCAAAATGCCACACAACAATATAGATTTAAAGGCTGGAGGGGTGGGGAATATTATATTTAAGAGCCTGGAGTTATATTTGTGTGAAGGTTTTATGTAGTGGGTCTTTATCAATCAGACAAAGGCTGGCTTTTCACCTTAGCTCCTTAAATGTCCCATCCAATAGTTAATTTAACTGATATGGGACAGCTATATTATCCCTGAAAAAAGTGATTTGTATAGATCTAAGAGCAAATGCCTTAGCAAAAAGACAGGGGTGATCATTATTTCAAAGCTCCTATTTTTCCCCTGCTCTTAAGACTTGTGAAATTATTTATTTGACAATCTGAAAATAAAACTTGAGCTGTATTAGCATGTAGGCTGCTCAATAAAAGGGGAAAAAAGTGTGAGAGAGTATTAATAAATTACATGCTAGAAATGGGAAACAAGATTAGAGGTGACATTTTGGCAACGTCTTCTTCATAGCAAAGGAAAAAAAATGAAACAAGATTAGTTGGAGGGGAAAGAGGGACTCAATCATTAGGAAAAACGAAATTTAGAAAATGTGAGAAAACCTGTGAAAAATGGAGGAGTTGATTAGGATAAAGGGTGTGATAAAAGTGACTGTAGCAAAGAGGGACATCACTGCTCTCAGAAGGTAAACAGCACTCAGTGAATCAGGGGGTTGGAAGGTAGGCTGGGCAATGATGGGCTGGTGGCAGAGAGAAGGCACAATGGAGAGGACAACAGGTGGGAACTGTGTGTGGTGCTGCAAAGGCAGGAGGAGTGAGTTCCCCCAAGGCCAGTGCCTGTGTCCCTCCTGCCTTCTTACCCCTCCTCTGTTAAAGGATCAGACATACACAACCACACAACAGTCTGTGTGGATTCACAGACTGAGGCAAGGCTGGATTTTCAGGCAGTTTGTTTGTTTTCATGGCTCCACGTTGATAGATTATATCCTACAGCAAATCTCAAATATGCATATCAGGCTGCTTCCTCTAGCACATTACTATAGCAACACTACTTGAATTGGTGATATTTGACATCACTGGGACTGCTGGTTCTTTCTGTTTTCAGCAGAAAATCAAGAGTGCTTCAAATTTGGGTTACCTCCTCTGTGAGGCCAATGGACCTCTTCTCCCACAGCTTCCCCACCTCCACCACAAAGGCTTGGCTCCTTCACCTTCTGCTGTCACTGTTAAGATCTCCATTCTTTCCTTCCTTTTTCCTATCTCTTTTTTACTTGCAGTGGCTGCTCGAAGCCTTTCCTGAGGATGAATACACTGGTAGTTTAAGAAGCTATCCCTCAACTGCTAGACCCAGATTGCCATCTGAAACTGATACCTGTTGGCAACTGTGTGTGCTTATGGCAGGAGAAGATGCTCAGATGCTGCCAGGAAACTAAAGTTTGCATGCCAAGTGTGCTGGGAACAAGCTTGGAATTAAGAACAAAAAAATCCCTATAGTTATAAAAATCAAACATTTGGGGACAAATGTTGCAAGAGTGCCTATTTGGCCACACTGTTCAGTGGCAGTTTTAGTCCCTGACCATCCCAGAGATCCCAAGGAAAAAAAAAAAAAAAAGGCAAGCAGAAAAAAGCAAAATCCAAAAAGCCCTTTGAGTTAACCCTAAGAAAATTTACAGGAATCATCCCATTACCACCCTCGTTAGGCATTTCACAAAGGGCTCAGTCCAGGACACAGAGTAGTGGGATCCTGCTGGAATTCATCTTTACATGAGCAATTATCTGAAAGAGAAGGTTCCTCCAAACAACAGCACATGTAACTTCCTTTGCAGGTATCAGTAAAACACCCATGATGTTTTCTTGCAGTCTTCTGCAGGATGCAGGGAGCAGGAAGGTGTATTCTGTGTGCAGCAGCAATTACCATCCCCTAAAATCCTTATGTTCCCACAGCGGTTATTCCAAAGCATCCAGTCTTAGAAACCTTTTCCCTCTGTATTTAAAAGTAGGATTTAACTAATAACTGGCTGCCATACCTTACAAATGTTGACTTTTTAAATCATAATTCTTATAACTATGACTGCATTGAAAAGCTAAATCAATTTGTCAATGAAATAGAGAGTAGTTAATGTTTAAAAGGTAAATTTTTATGTTCTAAGTCAGTAGCAATATTACACTGCTGAAATTTTTATTAACCTGTGGAATTTGAAATGAATGAATAGTTTGCTTGTGATCTTAATGGGGCATCACTTCACCAGAACACAAAATGCAGGTAGATGTCTTGTATTTTCTTTTTAATTTATTATCAACCTATTAACATAATTTTAATTTTCAGGAGTATTTTATTTTAATGATTTTTTTTTCTAGACTGTATGACAACCTGCATTTAATTAGACTGACTGACATATTTAAATTTTGCCTTTATTTTCCTTTCTCACAAAATGTTCTTTATTCCCTATTAGTTTCCCACAGAGAATTTTTTTAATGAAGACCCCTTGTTTTAGAATTTATAATCTCCTGAACAGACTCTATAATGATGAAATATAAGTGTCTTTCCCACAATAAACTGCTGCTTTTCTTAGCTGTGTTTGGAAAGCTTCACACAAGGTGAGGGGTTAAGTAAATCTCCAATTCCCTCGGAGTCAGTTTGCAGAACATGCAGGTACATACCTTGTATAATCTCTTAAAACTCTGTAAATGTGGCTTATCCTCTTGGCCTACTTGCTCTTTAAAGTGGTGGCAAAAACATACTAAGATAAGAACAACAGTATAGCAGGAGAGATGTCAGGCAGTCCCTCACCAAATGCAAAATAGTGTGCTTGGAAGTGTTTATTAGATGATTAAAGCACTGAATCCCACACTGGTTTGGGTTGGAAGGGACGTTAAAGCTCATCTTGCCCTACCCCCTGCCATGGGCAGGGACACCTTCCACTAGCCCAGGTTGCTCCAGCCTGGCCTTGAGCACCAAACTCCCAGATCCCTGACCTGCCATCACAGGCTCTGTTACACACAGGAAATTTACCACTGATTCAGCAGTCAGAGCTGACAAAGCACTTCTTATAGAACATATAAGAAATGCAGTTTAGTCTCGACATCACCACTTGAAAGTTTTAAGTTACCAAAACAAACCAGAGAGCTGACACAATTTCAACCCTACATGACTGGAATTTAACCATGCACTGAGTACGTGTGCATTGGTTGAATGACACTTAGACTTGTATCAATAAACCTTTATGAATCTGGGCCAATTTTTTCATAATTTTTTCTTTTATTGACATTAAAAACTCTTATCACTTACAGTGAACCAGCCAAAAATGCACCTGGTGTAGTGTTGCCTTCACAAAATGAGGACCTCAGTACTGTGTTCTGCAGATAATGCAGAGATACCAAATGCAAATCCTGTAAGGTGCAAGGGAGAAGGTTTACATTGGAGATGTACACCAGGAAATGATTAGCATTTTTTGCATTGTGGAAAAACAAACACAATACAGAATTAAAGGTAACAAAGGAAAAATTTGGCAGGAAGAACCAATGATCTGAAAAAGACATTGGACCAAACGTGAAAGTTTGGTTAGTGCTCACAGTTTACACTCCCTTTGATGTAAGTTCTGAAGAGGAAGGGATCACTAAAGTATGGTGTAGTATCATAAGTGCAATTTGCACACAATGTAATAAAAAAGAAAAATTAAAAGAAAATCAATGAAATTTGGCAGACAGCCACATGTGATGAAGTGGCTAGTTAAAAAATAGCTGCATTATTTTCATTTTTTATGTTAAAAGTGGAAGATTTCTAAGTGAGGACATTGAACTGGAGATTTAGAAAAGTCATATAAGTGTTGGATAAAAGGAAATGGGATACAGAAATGGAGGAAGAAGATGAAGAAGAAAAATTGTTTCTGAACATTAATGCTCTGTGCTAGAGTGCAGTGCATATCAGGACATCCAGCAGCAAATACCATAATAAAATGTCTAAATGCAAAAAGCAATCAAAGGTTAAGGAGCTAAAACACTCACAAACACAGTACATTTGAGTAAATGAACTTAAAAGACTGTAACAATGATGAGGGAAAAGGGGATAGTCAGAAATTGAATTTGAGATGGGTTTTAGAATATGTGTAAGAACAGAAAAAAGGTCTGAAAGGAGTACTATAGTGGGGAAAAGAAATACAGAACATAAAATAATTTTTTGCCAGGGAATGACACCAGAGGAAAATAAAACTGTATGAAAAAATGCCAGATAGGTATCAAAGGGAGTCAGTTTCATATAAAAGAGGATCAAGAAGTAACAGTACCTGAAGATTGACACAGCTTTTGAGTGAGCTGAGAGCTGTCCCAGAATTCCAAATAAAATGGCAGTGGGTCAGGGAAGCCTCTCAGAGATGCACAGACGAAACTGCTTTAGGAAATAATTATAAGGAACTTGACATCAATATTCTAAGAGAGAGTCTGGTGAAATTCACTGCTGTATGGAGCATCTTTGCAAGTTCCTGGCAGTATTCAAGATTCCAAGTTTAACAATTAGAGTTCCCAAACTGTCACAATAGAACTCAGAACAACTGGTAAATAATATGATCAGTCAGGAGGGAACATTTGCAGAGATGGCAAAATTTCTTAGGATATAAAAGGTGACAGGACAGTTTCTGTGAGGGTGATTACCCAAAGCTGAATGAAGGCACATCTCACTACACAAAGTTCAGTCACACAGTATTGGAAAGAGTAACTTTAAACATCTGCTATTCATTGCTCAGTTCTAAATTAACTTCTTACAATAAAAGCAAAAAAGGATCTCATTACTTCTGGACTCTTAGTATAAAGGAGAGAGAAGAACAATTCTACAATCTCCCCAAATCATTGCACATTGAGAGAGGCCAAAGGGCTGTAAAAATATGTAGTAAGGTATGTGCTTGTATTTGTGACTTCCAAAATTATTTTGCAATGAGACATGGTCAGATGAGCTTTGTATCCAGCTGCATGTTATAAAGCACAGAAAAAGGGAAGAGCAGGTGATGGAATAAACCCAGAAGTCTGGGCAGATAAGTCCTGCCCCTGATTTCTTAGTCTTCATTCTCTGAACATAAAATAGCCTTGAGAGTTCCTCAGATGTGTGAAATTAAATCATAAGAAGGACAACTACACCATGAAACCAAATCTGTAATTACACAACAGAACTTCCAATCAAAGTTAAAAAATGTCTTAGAAGGCTTATTTGAAAGCCAAAAAAATCTGACATGGGAACTACACTCAGTGTCCTGAAAACATGCTTATCTAAATATAGTTTGGGTGCAAACTTGTACCCTCATAGTTGCCTCACTTGGGCCCTTAGAAGACAAAGCCAAGCTCTTTATTAAAGCTGAACATAACATTGCGCACACAGACAGTGCCTATTGGTGTTGCTTACAAAGTCTAAGGAGAGCAAAGAGGGATACCCAAAATATTAAAATGGTTGTATTTTGAAAGTGAAAAATTAATGGGAAAAAGGTCTATATGCTCCTTGGCTCCATGGTAGAAAAACACTTGCCTTCCCCTTCTGTGGTGTGTGGGGGCACTGCCATAGGGAAACTCTTGCACCTGATATTTAATTTACTGTGTGACAGAATGCTTTGGAAAACAAACTGAAGCCTTTGCTTCCCTAAATAATCCTCCCTCCCCCACTGCAGTTATTGTCTTTGTAATATTTTATGACTTGTCATATAACACTCTGGGATATTGTCCTACAGAGGATGTGACTGTACTGCAGAAATGAAACACCTGGATGGTGTTCCTTACTCACAGAACCACTTCAGCAGTGGCAGAACAGGCTATATGCATATCTTAATATTTTATGTTGAATTTTTCCATCTTTGTAATAAAGAGCAAAAAAAAGAAGCATAGAAGAAAACAAGCTTCACATTGATTTAGGACTTCAGGGAGAAGAATAAAGCCATTCCATCTATTTCACAAATGCAAATATGCTTATAACATTGATCTCAACAGTGTAAATCAATAATACCCAGAGCTTCTCTGTCCCCCACAGATTGTCTGCAAATTATAAATGGTGGTTACAAAAGTATAATCAGGATGAAATATTATCAAATCTCAAATTCTCCACATGCTGTAATTCAAAAAAAAAGGAGCAGATATCTTGGAACTTAGAGTTTTGATGTTTTAATGAGTGCACTATTTTTTCTAGTGAAGCACAACCAATTAAATTGAGAATCCAGTCTTTTTCTGAAGGAACAGTCTGCAGCTTCCAAATAACTGCAATTCTCTCTTTTGCCATTGTAGGCAAATCTTTTTGTCCTCTCACCAAGCTCAGGGAACTAAAACATTATGAAGCAGCTGACAGATAGCATAAGTAGTATTCAATACAATCAGATTAGGCTGTGCATCTGACACAAGGAGCCATTGGGAAGCACAAGGAAACATTAAAACGTATTTTTAAATTGCATCTTTTACTGTGGGGTAAAAAGCAGTGTTTTTCAGCTTTTCCAGAACTTAGCTTTTTGGAAATGTTTCCAGATTCTTAACTGAGTTTGTTAAAAACCTTGCCTATGAAATATTTTAGAAAACCTAAATGCCCCTAGAGAACAACATTGCTGGAAAACCTGACACACTGGATGTCAGGTGCTTCCAGACTTTGTCTGAGAATTTCAAGTATCTAAAGTTTGGAGTTTATTGCCTGTTTTGTCTGGACTCCTAGAAAAGGGTTGGAAGAGCATGAACCTACACCTCTCCAACCTTCAGCTACTTTATCTAGCTATAACCAAGTTCAAGTTATTTTTATCAGAACCACAGAGTTAAACCAACTCTAAAAATACCAGAAGAGAAAGTAGCACTTGATCCACTTCCCCTACCCCACATCCCCCAAATTCTGAAGAGAAAGAAAGATGAGGATCACATTTCTCCTCTTTTCCCTCCAGGGAACTCTCTGTCTGGTTTCAGCAATGGGCCAGCAATGCTTCCAGATAACTAAAATCATAGAACCTCAAAATGGTTTGTGTTGGAAGAGACCTTAAAGATCATTCAGTCTCACCCTCTGCCATGGGCAGGGACACCTTCCACCAGCCCAGGTGGCTCCACACCCTGTCCAACCTGCCCTTGGACACTTCCAGGGATGGGGCAGCCACAGCGTCTCTGGGCAACCTGTGCCAGGGCCTGCCCACCCTCACAGGGAAGAATTGTTTCCTAATATCTGACAGAAACCTACTCTCTGTCAGTGTGGGGCCATTCCCCTTGTCCTGTCACTCCAGGCCCCTGTCAATAGTCTCTCTCCATCTTTCTTGCAGGTTCCCTTCAGGCACTGCAAGGCCACAATCGAGTCACCTAATTAGGAAACTTCTCTTCTCCAGGCTGAACAATCCCAGCTCTCCCATCTTTCCCTCCCAGCAGAGCTGCTCCAGCCCTTTGACCATCCTGGTTCCTCCTCTGGACTCGCTCCAGCAGCTCCATGTCCTTGCTGTGCTGGCCCCCAGGACTGGGGCAGCTCTGCAGGGTGGGTTTCACCTGAGCAGAGTAGAGGGTAATATTATGGGTAAGATGCCAGCAGTCAGACTGCTGTCAGGCAAAGATAGACATGCTTTAGGAAGTGATGGGCAGATACTATAAAGACCACTGTAAATAAAATAAGTCTTAGTGAGAAGCATAATTGTTTAATGTGTTTATACCAGATCACAAGCAGTAGGTCTCAGTGCCTGCTTATTCACAGTCAATAATGCTGAAAGCATTGAACACTTATTTCTCCATTTTAAATGCTCATTTTCAGTCTCTGCCAATTAAAATAAGAGTAGTTTGAAATCTTTCTTGTGCCATAGAGAATGGGGGTATGAAAAGGTTATTACTGGTGCTAATAAATGAGGCGAGTAATTTTACCATTTGGTTTGGTAGTGTTTGAACATCGTCAACCACCTTCCTTATTGTCTGCTTTACAATTATACTGTGTTCAAGTTTCAGGTTAAAAGGTATATTTTTATTTTTCCAGAAGGAAAATTAGCCAGTTCTTTTCTGACTTCTGAAATCACCCAGAAGAGAGAAAGTTTTGGAAGATATTGAAAGGCAGGCACGAGCCTGATGAGAGAGCTCAGGAAACAGATGTCACGGTGTTTGTTTAGGCTTTCCATACTGATCTGTTTCTTTTACTATAGTTTGAGAATTTCTTTTCCGTGTTCTTGTGTTTACTTTGTTCACAAGTTTCACATTTCTACAAGGGAAAACAAAACCCAACCACAAAACCACACCTGAAACACTTGTGTGTTTGTTTTGCAGAGCCCAGAGGTGACCCCAGTTTGATGCCGCTGGACTTCGTGCATCCATTGCAACAGTTTGGGCGTTGCAGGCACTTTTTAATGAAGCTGTTCTCACAGTAAGCCCCTGGGTAGGAAAATGCTATTACAGCCCTTTTACAGAGGGCTGAAGCACATGGGGACACAGTGGAAAGCAGAGCAGGGACTTGAAATCGCCTTTCAAATTACAGGGCTTGAACTTCTGTCTGAGGAGCTGCACAGCCCTTTCTGTTCCTCTGTCACCCCCGTGCCCCTTCCCACAGTCACCTGCCCACCACCACAGGCTCTGCTCCACCATGTTCTCCATCTCATTTCTTCTGGGCATGAAAGCACTAAATCATTTAAACCCCCTGGGACTTCCCAGAAAGTTAAATGAAAGGAGGCACATTATGCACATGACTATTCCTGACACACTCAGCCTCTTAGAAAGGACTTGGAAAGTGGAATGGAAATAAAAAAAAACCCTGAAATTCCAGAAATGCATTTCAGAAATGTCACAGAGGTGGTTTTGCTCTCTTTTTGGACTCTTCAGAGAGCTAAACAAAGGATTCCTGGGAATATGGTGGGTGTTTTCAGCTGTGTCCCCTGGAACCAGGAGATCTGACTCACTGTGCCAGCTGGAGAATTTTTTTCAGTGTAAAGACACTTCCTAAAGTTCCAAACTTGGGTAAATATCTCTGAATATGGTACTGTATCATCAATATAGTATTAATTTATATTATACATAAATTATATAACATTATAGAAATACATTTTGTAACATATAAATAGAAGAGGAATTCAGGCCCTAAAGTTATGGGTATGGCTTGAAATTTATCTATCTATGACGAAAATAGTAGTTGGAGATTTTTAAAAACATGATAAAGCACCTAGTAGGATTGTTGGGGTGTCCTGTGCAGGGACAGGAGCTGGAATTCAACAATCTTTGTAGGTCCCTTCCAACCCAGGGTATTCTTCAAGTCTCTGATTCTGTGATTTAATTGTAAGTTGGCTCTGTGTAATTCTCTATCAAACTATGTCCTTGTTTCATAAGCCCTCTGAAAACTTCCCTTGTGTTTCATATGAAAAGCCAATAATTTGCCTTATTTAGTTTAGATGAAATAAATAATTCCACAGCCACTTCTCATTTAATAAGGTTGGCTCCAGCCTGTCTTTTTTTCTCCTCAGCTTGTATGTTTTTGTTTGGAGTGAACATAAAAGCGCATTTTCTTGCCTGCTGAGTGTTCATTAAAACCACTTCCAAATCTTTGCAGCCATTGGAGTCCTCGCTAAGTTCTGATCTTACTGGCATATTGATTTAACTGTAAAAACATTCCTTTCTTCAAATAATAATAGTAAAGTTATTAACTGAAAGTTATGAAGGACTGCTCTTCATCTGAAGACCTACACTACTGGCAAAGGTTTCAAAAAAGGAAAAATATAACCCACAAAAACCAGAAGGCCTCTGAAGAAACAAGAGTAAGCAACTATGTAAATCACATTCTTTCTTCCAGAAGCCAGTTTCAAACTGCATGTTACCTACCTGGGAATGCTTACCTCTTCCTTATGGTGGTATGAACCTCCTCCCTGAGCTGGGAGAATGGTATGCATTATAAGGACAGCCTTGAAAATGACATCGATAATGAGCATAAATACCTCGTAGATAAATGGGGAACTCCAGAGCTGTGGTGTCTCCAAAGAGACACTATTAGAAGTAGGTAAGAAAATTATGTAACTAAACATGAACAACTTTTCCAAGTTTCCACTGAGGCTTATGAAATATTCCCTTTGTAAAATTATAATTTTATATTATTTTAGGTTAGGAGTCTGAGCAAAATTACTGATCAGGTTTCCTGTACACAGACTGAGAATGTCTTCCTCTGCCTGAGGTGACACATTGCACGTAGCATGGGAGGTGACACAGCTGTATTAAAAGCCTAGTGAAGCTCTTCATTACACAAAATTCTGTAAATAACTTTGTTTTTTAATTACCCAAGTTTTTCTGCACATAAACCCTCAAATTTATAGAGACAGAGCAACAACACTGTGCAACAGCAACAAGGAGCACAGATCATGTTATTTCAAAACCCCGATTTTCTGGCAGTGTTATGATGACATTCAGAGCACTGTTAGAAATACACACCTGATTAAAGCTCCTTAACAGGGAGACACCGAGCACAGCAGTGCACAGACTGTTCACTGTCTACCTGTCCCACACACTGCTGTTCTCACTGCAGTGAGCTGATGTTGTTGTGCTGCTCAAAAGGTATAAACATGATAAAGTTATAGAAGAAAGAAATAGCTTATTATTGCTAGTGGTCATACAAGCTGGTTGAAGTTCTTTCTTCAGCTCTGATTGGGTCCTGCTGATCACTTCTCAGAGAGAGAGTTAAGAACAATTATGATCAAATTACGGAAGTCATAACTTTGATGTCAGGACAGAAATATTGCTGTGCAGACCACCGTAATAAATGTTAAACTGTTGTCAAAGAGAACTAGATAAATGATGCAATCCATTCTCCACATCTTACCGAACAGACAGAGCGATAACTGTTCTTCTATTAGGTCTGTCTGGGCTGACAAATTGTGTGCTAATGGATAAAATCTTAATCACAGAAACAAAGGCATGAAAATCATTGTTTAGCTAAGATGTTTCATGATTTCCAGGTGCTCTTCCACTTGTCCTGATCCATATTGGTAGTTCAGTCACACACCTCACTGTTCCCTGAAAACTCAACAACCTCGGCAACTCCTCTGTAAAATTTTCCTTTTAACTCCAGTTTACTGTTGATGCCTCTCTAAAGAATTTTGTGTTACTGTACATTAAGGCCATCCTATAAAAACACAATTTATTTTACTACATTATAAAAGAATGCCAGTTATCCTGACACATCTATGTTATCTGCACAGTCCTGTGGGAAATACTGGCGCAATAGCAGGGAATATGTTACAATTTGTTTGGAAGCATTTTTACAATCACCAGGTGAGTGAGCAATTGCTCACATGAAAATGGGTATCTCAGCACATTATCTCAAAGATGGGGATGACTCTGTGTGCTCAGAGTATTGGTAACCTCTATTGAATTTCTGTGGCATATCTAGCTAAATAACTGCATGAAAGAAATAGTGGAAATGGGAGGTTTCTATTTGAAGTCAGTTGGGAAGTTTTCTCTAGGAAATGACACTGTGAGCAGCTGGATCTGAGAGATTTAGATCCACTATCCAGTGTTGACCAGGCTTTGTACACAGGGGAGGCAGCAGTGATTTATTCTCTGCTGGGCTCTGCCAGAGCCCGGCTACACCAGCTGCAGAGTCAGAACTCCTCAAATTTAACAAGATTTCTCAAAGTTTGAATCTAAATTACCATAATCTTCTCATGAAGGGTGGGATTTAACGAGATTGAGGGAAGCCAAATGTCCCTTAATGAGGGAAGGCAAGAGAACAGGAAACCGGAGAGGAGTTTTTCCTGTTGAAAGCAAGATTCATGTCTTCGGTAAAAAGTGGAGAGTACAACATAGGCAAATACTTTTTAGACTCTGAGGAGCTTTCTCTACCCCCTGCTGATCTGCCTAGTGGGGTTTTGCTCTCTCAGTCTTACTCTCTGAACTGCACAGTCTTCTTATGGCTCCCAGCTACGAAGTAGGAGAAGGACTTAACTTACTCTTGCCTCACATGTTAACATTACATGCACACAGATTATTAGTGCTTGGCTTCAAGAGGTAGCAGGTTCTGCCCAAGGTTTCACAGACATGGAGGATCACAGCTTTACTTGTGAGACTGACTGAATTTCCCTGGTGCAAATATTCTAATATAAACCTAAAACTAAAAAAATGAAACACAAGTGACTTTTTGATAGAGCATTTTGAAAAAAATAAAACATTTATGTTCTTTCTCCTCTGAAGCAAAATACAGAAGCTATTTTGAAAAATGCTTTCAAAAATAAAAGTGCAACAGCTTGGACATCCCCCTGAAAAAGAGGGTCTGTTGGAAAATGTCAGTTATCTCCAGGTAGAATCAAAGGAGTTTAGTTCACTCTCTCCCCCATATGCATAGACAGTGCTCTAAAAACCAACTTACAATGTTATCTTC
The DNA here is from genome assembly GCA_035583155.1 of Acropternis orthonyx. Classification (NCBI taxonomy): domain Eukaryota; kingdom Metazoa; phylum Chordata; class Aves; order Passeriformes; family Rhinocryptidae; genus Acropternis; species Acropternis orthonyx. The sequence continues at coordinate 4,066,632 of JAWWEU010000020.1, forward strand.
TGCTCACACATTAGTTTTAGTGGCTCTTCTTTGGTTGATTGATTTTATTTTTTGTTTTAGGCAATTTTCAAGAAATCTTAAGCTTTCCTCCCATTTCCCAGGTCTAATTATTCTGCATACACTTGTGATATATCGAGAAATGCATTTCTGCAGTCCTGTGTTTCTAAGGATGCACTGTTCACAACTGGTGATCGTCCTAAGGTTTGTAATGCTATAAATAGACGTTGAGAAGCAAAGCACAACCCTATTGTTACGATGTGCTGAACAAACAAAACGCATTCCTTTGTATTCAGTAAATGGACTATTATCTTGTCCTTCAATACTCAGATGGTTTCCTTTAGTAAAAAAATTTAATAGATAATTTTACAGCTGAATAACATTTGACCTTGGAACTGCTCATTGAAATCAATGAGGCAAGTTGATTTTTATGCAGCATCTATGCACTCAAAAGGCACTTTAGGCAATTCCAAACATGAGACAGCACAGCAAAAGGAAACACTAGTTTCTTGAAACATGAAAGAGCTTGTAGGATCTACAAGGTTTGTAGTTACTTCTTTGTAAACTTCTAAACAAATATTATCCATTTTATCATAGTGGGACTCATGAAAAACATCCACGATTCTGCACTAATAAGGAGATGTAGTGATCCCAAAAGTTTCATCACAGCAGAGTATTTCTAGCAGTTTGGGTATTTTTTCACTTGAAAAATCTCTCCAAGTACTATCAGCACTTTTTTTCTAAAGTAAACGCCTACTGCTAAATGGACTTGTTTTCATAAGAGCACAGCTGAATCTATGACAGGCTCATATTATTAATCTTAAATCTCGGCATTTTGAGCTCAGAAATCCAAATCCAGACCACACTGCTAATGAGGCAGCACATCTCTTAAACATCATGTTTTCACCTGTAGGTTGATTCTTCTTTGTCACTCAAAGCCACTCTTCAGCAAAAAGCAAAATCACTGATACAGCAGTTGAACCTGTACTAATCCTGATGGTTCCCTATTCATGGAATAAAACCCTTTATAAAAATATGTTAGTGCATTTAACAGACAGAATAATCATTTCTGAACACCCTATTCTGCAGAGTGAATCTGGTCTGATCTGAGCTAATGGTTCATGAAAGTACAAAAGCCAGTCTGAAACTGAATTCAAACCTACATGTAGGTCTGAAACCAACAAAGAAATTCATATCTGGGGAAAACCAAATAGCTGTCCTGGTCAACTGTTCACACACCTTTCTAGACACATTAGTATAATGAACCCCAGTAACATCTTTTTTTGCTTTATTTTTGTTCAGACATTTATGGATCCCCTCACCCCTCAGTCCATGGCAGCCTCTCATATTGGCATTTATTATGTGTTGTGCAACCACAACCTCACAACCATGTAATTATCTGCAGTTCTGGCAGCTGATTGTCCCAATAACATCTACAGGATAGTTCACAGCAATATGCTCAAGGACAGAAGAAAATTTGAATGATCAGGGCTAAAAAGCCAAATGTGCCTCACTCAGAAAATGACAGCGGCAATGCAGAACACCACTGAATTTTACTTATGCTGACAAAAGGACTGGAAAGCAAAGATCTCAGTTTTTTCAACAATCTATAAAAATATGTAAAAAATATTTTCCCCAAGGAAAGTGAGCACACACTTGATCTCTGCTACCCAAGGTCTGCTGAAAGGTCACTAAAGATCACATTTGAGTTTTGAAACACCAAGTTCTATAACATGGAACAATTACCTCCCACATGATATAAATTACAAATTAATTTTTGCTGATTATTATACACTTATTTCATTTTAGAGAACAACTCACTAGAGCATAAATGTCAATTTCATTATTATATTTTTAAAACTAGGATTCAATTTTGCATTTCTATCATATTCAAAAAAATAATTTTCTATGTAACTCAGTGGGATATTCATGTGTGCTCAGAAGCTAATGAGGTATGGGAAATAGATATGCTATCATAAAAGGAAAATTACTAAATGAGAAAAAAAGATTTTAAAAGGAGCTCTTAGAGTGAAAAAGAACAATTTTATCACCAAATGGGACTGCTTCTTCACTATATCTCTGTTTTTTGCCATCCCAAGTGGCCTGTTCATTTATGTAACTATTTTGGAACATTCTTCTGCTTTTACTGATTGAAAGAATTCTGTTCATTAAACATCTTTGTAAAGAAGTGTAAAAAAGAAAGGCAAAGCAAAGAATTTTATGGATTCCATTTTAAAAATAAAGCTGTGCTCATCCTCTTTTGGTAATTCTCTTTTGACTAATGCACATACAGGGTTCTCTAAACCACAAACAAAATCAGGGGAGCAAAAAGGATCACTCTTTCGTTATTTTTAAGTGAGCTGGGTAATTCCTTTCACATCCTGCACCCTAAGTGCCCCTTTTCACTTCAAACAGACTGGCTGGTCACTACTTTGCCAGCTCTTTGACATATTTCAGTCCTTAATGAAATCTGTCTCTGTCTGGCTTAGATTTGCCTGCTTGCAAACTACAATTACACAAGTTATTTGTGTGAGCTGATTCAAAGGCTCAGTTATTCCAGGTTAACCTGTGCCCTGGTGTAGTGACAGTATGTGGTGATAGTCTGGACTCTAATTCAAGGTGTGACTCTCTAACACACTGGCAAGAGTTGATGGGAAAGCACTGTTAAAGATGAATTAAAAACTCTCTTTAATTAAGAGCTGCATGTTCAGAGAAAGTTAGTGAAAGATGTCTCCAAGCAGAGTAAGAAAAATACATATTCATATTCTGATAAGGCAATCAAGATGTTGATGTTAATATTAGAGCAAAAACTTTAATTGTATTTCAGCAAACGAATGGCAATTAGAAAACAAATTATCTCAGAGAAGCATGTCTGCTGCACAGCTTAGCCCGAAGGCAAGCCAAAAGCTAAACCTTTTTCTTGAATTTTAATGCAGAAGATAAATAGACACACCTCTGGAATTATTCTAAATAGAAATACCATAAACGGTTTAAAGTTACTCCGAGACACAAGTGTAAAAATTGCCTTTCCTCTTGAAGCGGGGTCTTTTTTGCCACAAGAAACATTGGAATGCAAGGATAAAATCCTACTCTGTGCTTTAGAGACAGGGAAAATGTAACAGATGTTAGCCGTGTTAATTATAGAGCATATGTGATTTGACTGTCCTGGTTTAACCTCAGCTGACACCAGAACCCCACGCGGGCTCACGTGTTGGGATGGGGAGAGAGGCAGGAGAGTCAGAGTGAGAAAACTCAGGGCTTGAGATAAAGACAGTTTAATAGTAAAGCAAAAGATGTGCACGCAAGCAAAGCAAAACATGGGATGAATTCCCTGCTTCCCATGGCTGGGCAGGTGTTCAGTCACTCCCAGCAGAGCAGGGCTCCCATCACAAGGAACCGTGACTTGGGAAGACAAAGACTTTCAATCCAAACATCTCCCCCTTCCTCCTTTCCCCCTCCACTTTGTATCCTGAGCATGGTCTGTAATCCTGGGTCAGTTGGAGTCATTTGTCCTGGCTGTATCTCCTCCCAGCCTCTTGTGCTGCCCTTCCTCATCACTGGTGGGATGAGGAGCTGAAAAGTCCTTGGCTGTGTGTAAGCCCTGCTCAGGAACAACTAAGACATGCCTGTGCTATCAACATTCTAGTGCTAAACCCAAAACACAGCACTATGACAGTGACTGTGCAGAAAATTAACTCTATCCCAGCCAAACCATCACAGTGCAGTAAATTATTTCCATCGTGGTAAGATTTAGTGCATAAATGCAATATTAATCATTCAAGGTGAATTTATGTACTACCTCTCAGTGTCATGCTGTTTCACAGGGACCAACCACAGCTACAGCCAAGTTGTTTCCTGACTGAAATAAACACTACCCCTGCTTTGTGTCTGATAATATTGGTTTTAAAAATTTGCCGGTAAGCTTCCTTGAATCCTCTCTCACCTGGAATGACCATGGTCAGCCTGAGTATGAACCATTATGCCACAAGGTACCAAGAAATAGACTGGATTTTAATCAGTGCCATTGAGAGCTAAATTCTGGTATGACATTTCCATATGCAAAGTTATCTTCTGTGATAAAAAACAAAAATATACTCATGTTTCAAGACATCAGTGTTTTTCCTTCTCCCTGGTCTGCTCCCCTGAGACAGTATCTTCCATCTGTCAAGGTGAAAGTCTGTTCTTACAATCCATTCACCTCATTGCTGTAGACTTTTATGGATCTCTATGATTTGGCATGGATTGTGTTTTGCTAAAACAGTGGTAGCATAAAATGCTTAGGCATTACTCAGCCCTCTGTGGTTTATTTAGAAAATTTATAAAATCTTTTGATCAAGCTTGAATGGTTTTAATGATGCTTTGACTGAATCCACCCAGATTGCAACAGAACATTATAATTTTCAACCATCAAATTATGCATAAATGGTAAAAAGATGGCCTGCTTCTGAGATCTTGATCCTTAAAAATCTGCCCACTCAGAAATGAAATCAGGGACAATTTCTCATTGTATCTGCAATACAACAGTCCATCTTGGTTCTACAAAGCAATTAAGTACCTCATTAACTTTAAGCACCTGCTTAATTCCCATGGGTTTGAAACCAGTGGGAGTTAACCACTTGCTTCTGAATTTGTGCAGCAAAACCAGGCTTGTTAAAATTTAAAAAAAAAAAAAAAAAAGAGGATTATATCTGCTAAACTTCTTATAGTCTGGTTTAACAAAGTTTATGGTATTTAAACTTCATATTTGTTACATAAAGAATCAGACTGGGGCCCAAATGCATGATGACATTTAGGCTGGATCATCAAACAATGCATCAGACATTAGGTGGCCACAATGTTGTACTTAGAATTTAAAATTATACTAATCCATCCTCATCTGATTGCTACTACAAAAGCAGGGAGAACAAATTCTGGAGAAAAAAAAAAAAAAGAGTTTTCTTGATGAAGTCTATGCTTTTAGGAGACTGACCAAAGTAGTTTTACTGAAAATGCTGTTCTTTCTTTTTAATTTGAGTTTTACAACTGAGGGCTCCAAAGATTTGCACGAAAAACCTGAGGTTTATGTCAAGAAAGTCAAGCTAGTGGTAGCCAAGTGTTTTACAGCATTTTAAACACACTCTCATACAATGTATCAGCCTCAAAGGTCTGTGTTCTCACTACAGAAAGAGCTGATGAAAGACAGATGTTGGCCATAAGGGTGTAACAGAGACTTCCAAAATGCACCAGGTAAATCACGTGCTGGTCTAAACATGTGCCTGTCACCAACGGGTTGCAAACAACTTTATGGCATGGCCTACCAGTGCTAACCAAGGGGATATGGAGGGATTTCAGTGAGCAAGGGCTGGGAGAAATCCTTTGGAATCTCCAGCAAGGAGACAAGGGCAAGGGAGGGGAGAAGGTGTAAGGGCAGGCACGACCTGTGCACTCCTGCCTGCAGAGACGGGAAACAGCATTATGATGTGTTTTGCAGAAAATTAAACATACAGTGCTAACTCCCCAGGAAATATTTCCCGATGAGTTGGTGAGGTCACTAAATTACCCACAGCCACCTTTCCATTAACACATACATCAAAGGGTTTCATTTTACATTGTGAGCTTCATTGTGATGCAGCAATATATATATAACAATAAATAAAAGATGTCCTCTGGACTGCTGAACACTTCAAAGGACATATCTGAAAGTTTTCTTCCCTATTTTCTGGAATAAACGTATCTTTATTGTCTTGGTTATCTGAACACCGATTTTTTTGCAAACACACTGATCATAGTGCTTTCCTCATAGAATATATTTACCTTCACAGGTGATTAGAGGATTTTTTAGGAACCTTTTTTGATCTGAACAGTGAGATAAAAACTCAATTCTCAGACAGTGCTGCTTTCAGCTGGTGAAATCAATGGTGCAGCGTGTGACAACTTGTTTGTTTGACTATATGAGTTGTCTTATAACCCACAATATCTCACCCACAGCATCTCATCCACAACACTAAATCTTTTTCCACTAGCCAGAAATTCAGTCGTAGGCATAAAGCATTGAAAATCTGCCATATTGTTGATTTTTACTGGCATTATCACTTAAATTAGTCAATGGTGGATCAATAAGTCTTCCACCAAAAGTGAGGCATTTTCATGTCATGTACCATTTCCAACAGGGTTTTGTTTAACTGTTCTTTGTTTAGCTTTCCAAATGTAAATTAACTTTTCCAGTAAACTTTACAAGCCGTGCACTCTTTTAAAATGTACTGTGAACACTACTTCTCAAATATGTCTGCATTGCCTTAACAACAAAAGACAGTGAAAAGCTGCTGAGGAGAATCCAAAGGGCTATTGGATTAAAATTCATGAAGGGCAGTTTCTCCCTTCAGTGTCAGAAGTAATTGCATATACACTGAACATTAAAGCAGTTCCAGAAGTTGCAAACACAATATAAGCAGGAATTCAAATGCATTGCAATCCTTCACATCTGCTAATATCTTTCTGCATTTATCCACTTATTTCTACCCTTAAAACTGTTATTGAAGTGGTCACATGATTTAGGTAGGAGTCTAGATCAGAAAAACTTAATTATTTCCAATACTGGAGATGTTGTAAGAAATACACCTGATAAAACCAGTGTGGGTTATTTATCTACTGTGGTTATGTGGGAAGAGACCGAGTGGAAAGAGGTCCTGTAGTGATTACTAAGCCACAAGCTGAATAACAAAATGTATTAAATACACATACAATTCCCATTTTTCTATCTGTCTTCATATTTTTTTTCGCTGTTGAGTGAAAACAACCTATACTGAGCACACCAGCTTCTATTTAGACTCTTGGCAAAAAACCTTATTACATTTACATCACAGCGTGTTAAAATTCACAGGGAAGCTTCCATGTAGAGCACACTCCACCTTTTCCTTATTTTTTAAAATGTTTTGAAAACAAATCCATCATATTTAGCATTTGCACAAGGTACTCAAGCGACAGGCTTAAATGTTACTGAGTGACAGAAGTGGTACAAGCCAGACTGCAGCCCTGCCTATTGCATCAATTTGAAAGTCAAGGGCACCATTTCCAGTGTGGGAGGAAATTAGTGTTTGTTTTTTTTTTTCTAAAAGAGAGAAGCCAATTTCTTCTGCTGGGTTTCCCAACAAGGAGAACAACACAGGTCAAACACCATGGGTCCATTTTTAATATAAGGACCCTATACGGAACAACTGATCCATATAATCTACACACATGTGTGTACATACACATGCACTTGATTAAAGTGTAACATATAAACCCCAGTTACACAGAAATAAAAATGCAGATTTGCATCCTCCAGGTAGAAGCCATTCCTACTTTTTCTGAAAAGGAAAGGTGACACCTGACACCAGTTTCACACTGGTATTTCACAGCCTTCCTATTTGAACTAGGTACTTTTTTCAACTTTAATTAAATTAAATGATCTTTGAGGAATTTACTACAAAGCGAACAAAAGAGGGTGAAAAAGATAAATGACAAAGTGGAATTTAACACCATTTTATTGTATGCCCTTTTCCTTCATAATAACTACCCCAGTAAAATGCTTTCTAAAACTGAAAATGAATTATGGTCTTCAAAGTTTATTAATTAATCATATCAGTTTTTAGGAGAGACTGATTATTTAATTTTAGTCATCAATGGGAATGTTGAGCTTCTTAATACCAGACCGAAGCCATGTAAGAAAAGAACATTAATTAATTTCATTCCAAAAAGCAGGTGAAAAAGGCAATTTAATGACCAACCATAGGCAGGTGTAGGCCCTGATCTCATGTGAAACATCATTACTGTCTTTTTTTTGCATGACTGTTAGTTAAAATTCAACTGTTCCGAAAGTTACTTTGCAGCCTACGTGAAATAAGTTGATGGTCTCACTCGACTTCCCAATGTTCATGTTCCAACGTCACAAGGGTACTGTCAGACTGGGAGCTTTGACATCATTGTTAACAGGTTTATCAGGTAACAAAGATTTGATGGGCATGGAAACCAAATGCTGCTCCTCTTGACCCTGTGGGGAGCTGCTCCCCGAGGCACCCACGGGAAACATTATGGGACCATTAAATTTGCAATGACAGCCCGTAGTCTTGTCCTGTGGAGAAGCCAGATGATCTTAGTCGCCCTCCCATGTTATTTTCTTCCCATTTATTACACATGCATTCTGCAAAGTTTTCAGTGACAAAGCCCACTTGGTTCCTTGGAAAGGTTAAGATGAGAATTAGAGGTGTGTGGGGGTGTGGATTTCTGAGAGGAGAGATGTGCTGGCATGAATACGTACATGTAAAATACAAGAGGCCTCTGACAGAATGCAGCGCAGATTAGATGTTTGAGTGTGCAGAAAACTGCCAGGAGAAGTTAAATGTACAACAGAATAAATTATGTGCCCCAGAGCACAGGGCTGTGAGAAGGGTCTCCTCTGATGCCTATCCCTATTTTAAATGTTAGGAAAAACAAAGAGAGCCATGCAGTGACACAGACATATTATTAATGAGTATGATATTTTTAAATAATCTTGCAAAGGCATCAGTAAATGCATCTGAAGCAGCTGAAGAGAAATGATGTCCTTGAGTGTTATTTTCCTGAATGTGCATCTACAGTGACAAAACTCGCCAATTAGTTATGATGTGAAAGTGTTTAGCACCTTCTCAGGTCACTTAAAAGGGAATGTAGTGACTCTGATGTACAATAATTAAGGAAGATAAAACCATCAAAGTTTGAGATGTTGAAGGCAGAATATTGAATCTTTTTTTTCAAGCAACTGAGTTTTATAACTCAGAAAATTCAGTTGTTTTCATATGAAAATTTTAGCTTCTGGTACTGTTCCCTCACAGAATGTTCCTGCATTACACCCTCTGAAAAAAATGTTTCAGCAACTAGAAGCTGAAACACTTCACACATTTCAAATTTCCCTAAAGAATACAAAGATCAAAGGAAAGGTGGGGGAAAGCTGTTCCCTGGACGACAGGGGGGTAAGCAAAGTCATGCAGGGACCGGTTCCGAAGAGTCTCCAGTTGACATCACCACGCCGCGGCCGTGGAACGCAGCCACGCAGGCAGATGTTGATGTTGACTAATTCCATTTATTCTAAAGAGTGACATCCGTCTTCTGCCAAGCATGAGATGTGTGACTGCATCTGTTCGCTCCTCTCAGGAAGCACGCAGGAGTAGGACAGAAGAAAGGGCTGCCGTAAAATAAAATGTTAATTAGCGCATCGAGTCCCATCTGAACCATCAGGAAGTCTGTATTTCATGAGGATTAGCCTATCACAAGACCCCCTGAAGGGGATGAGGGCTGTGCACTTATCAAAAACAGATCAAAATTAGGACTTAAGTCTGTCTGTTATCTATGGACTCTTAAATAGCTGATGACAATAAGCATCCACTATGTATTTCCACACGTATTTATGCTCAACATCCACACACAGAGGCACATTACACATGTTCATTACTGTGTCTGTAGTGTACATACACCTTCTGCCTCCAAATCCTGCTCTTTTTGTAAAACACCTGGAAAATAGAATTCATATGTTAAACTTTCTACACTAGTTAAATGCAAAGATCAAAGGAACATGAACTTAAACAACTATGGCCCTGGAATGAATATATTCTCATGGCACAGTTCATGGGAAATATCAAGCTGATTTCCAGTATTATCATTAAATAATATGACGCTTGTAGAGTTCACTCAGAGGTCTGAGACATACAAAACTAATTTATGAATATGTCCCTCATTTTGCAGCTCAGGAGTTGACTTTACAATGTATCATTGCCTTCATTTAGGTTTTAAGGGGCTTCAGGGCACCCAGAACGACTGCCAACTGGAGTCCTTTAGTAAAGGAAAGTAACAATTTGCACATTTATATGGTCAGATGTGTTTTCCCATGAATACATCTTCAAATACTACTTTACCATTATAGATATATGTATATAATGCACTTACATGAATAAGTGCATGACTTCCCTGACTAGTTAGGTTAACAATTGTCTGTCCTTTCTAATATGTTCTAATCCTGTGTTCTCGTCTCCTTTCTGGGCCTTATAGTCCTGGTGAAGGTGAAAAGGAAATTGTCAAAATCTCAGAGATCTTTAAAAAGCAATTAAAATATTTTAAATTTACAGTATTTAAGCACCCCTCCAATGGAAAAAAAAAACAAAAACAAAACCAAAACCCCCCACAAAAACAAAACAAAACAAAACAAACAAACAAAAAACCACCACAAAACAAACAAAAACCCAAACAAACAAACAAACAAAAAAAACAAAACAAAAAAAAAACCAAGGCACTGAAACACAATTATATTGATTAACTTATTTTCACAGTTTGACTACAGATGTTCTGCTCTTTCATCAGCTTTTGGAATCTATCCATGTAACACTTCTACTTTTCAAACCACCCACCTCCCACAGATGCACGGGTGGCTGATTCCTGACCACATATTTTGAGGGTCAGTCAGGATATTCTGTAAGATCTTGCATTTGCTTTGACATATATATAGTACAAGTATATAAACAAAGCACCTTATTTTAAGTTTTCATGGAGTATACCTAGAAGTTATAAAGGGAACTTGGTCATTTGTATGTTTCATGGGTAGACAAAAAACACAAATCTGTGTTTTGAAGGCAATTTCCTGGCTAGGATAATGCAATGCCGTGGGCAAAAGGTAACAGGTTTGATTGCCCCCTGAATTCACAGCAGGGACACTGATGAACGTGGCTCCAAGACACAATAAATTAGTAATAACATCCACTATTATACCCCCAAACTAAAAGTAAGAGTAACTTTTCTGCCAGGAGGGGATATACAGTAAATGTAGCACTGTAAGTTTGTTCTGATAAATCAATGTTTTAATGGCATCTTCTGCACATTTTGTCTTCATTGCATGAACTTCAAGTTACCTACAAAGTCTTTGCTTCAGTATTTTGTGGCTTTTATGCAAATATTTGATGTTAATAGCTTCATGGTTTTTATTGGTTTGCTTTGTGTAGTTTTGCTGAGTTGCATTGTGCAGTCATTAAAAATGAATAGCCAAAATAAAAATATTTCATATTGGAAACCATATTTAAAAATTAATGGTGTTTTAGCAAAAGACTGTTTCCCACAACTTCACAAACACAGCAGAAACTTCATCAGGGAATGGTTAATCAACTGAAGACAGCATTTATCTGTGCCCTTTCCACATCTGGTAAAAATCTCAATAGTTGCTTAAGATATAGAGGATTTCACACAGAGCAGACAGTGCAAAGGTGGGTTAAAACTCCCTTGTCCTCTGCAATGTGCTGCCAGCTGGATGCCCAGCACGTAATTCCCTTCCATTCACAGCTCTCAAGAGAATAGAAAATAACTTTCTACAAATTCTTGTGCTTTGGACAAATTACAGTTTCAGTTTGTCTGTGGATAACTCCACTAAAAAAAGCTACTCGGGATATCCAACAGAGAGCAGAAGAATAATGAGTCTTGTTTCACGAAAACTAGAGGAAAACCCCACAGATTGTGCTAACTGGGTTTACATGAGGCAGAGCTTTTTTATCAGCCTCATACAACCAGAGAATCCAGTGGTCACACCTGGACATCCTCACTGATGAAGTTATTGAAGGGATTTACTATGTACTTTAATTGGTTTATGTGAGAGAAAAAATATATTTACGAGGGTGCAAACAGTTGTTCAACACACTGGGAAAAAAAAAGAGTAAAATAATAAGGGGCAGTGATTATCCCATTGCTGATTATATATTCTTAATTGCTCACAGGCATTTGTAAGTCAGTTCGTGAAAGTCTTCATAGGGCCAGGGAGAAAAAGGGAGAGAAAAACCCCAAGAAACTGAAGACAGAGAAATAATTTTGAGAAGAAATTAATATTCAGATAGGGCAAAAGCAATTGGAGATGGCAGTCCTGGAGTCAGATTCCATACTTAGCAGAGGAAAGGTTGGTTTTCTCCTGAATTCCCTGCCACCACCATGCCCATGTTTTTTATCCCCTGAAATTATATTGAGCTCAGCAGAGAAAATGGCAGCTGAGATTCCTCTCATGACTAGGTTTAGATTAGGCAAATGATACATTCCCTTGTTTTCACAAGGGATCAGCTTCAAATTCAATGTACTGTATGATTTTCATTGAGTTTAACATATGATTAGGAAAGTTCAGCTATTCCATTTGGAAACAGTCCAATTTACATTCCTCACACTTGCACACAGTCCTACTTTGCAGTCTCAGACCTTTCACTGCGGTGGGCTTCTCTGCATCTGCAAGTCAGAAAGCCAGTGATTGATTACTGGAATTCTCTCAAGTACATGGTGAACATCAAACAAAACCGTGTGCCCTATTGGCATTGATTTAGAACTGATGATCTCATTAGAAAGCCCTAATTCTCAACATTGCTTTGGTTTACACAATCTTTAATTTATTTTAAAAAAGCTGATTGGCCAACTATTTCAGCCTCATGACTGTCTTCTCACACTACGAGACAAGTCCTTTAGTCTTTGAGCATTTAAAAGGTCTTTAATCCAAATGCTAACGCAATCAATACTATATTAAATAAATTATAAAAAGTAAATTAATATTAGGTAACCTGATGCACTGTGCCATAAGGTTTTAAAATGTGCTTATTGCCAGCACATTTAAAGTGATAAATTAAAACAGTGCACCTCTCATGAAATAATCCCAGGAAGCTTTAAAAATTACTTTCTCTACTATTTAAACCCTGATTCATGGTGAAAACACTAAGGGAAATATATATTATTTACTTTTTGGTTGAGTTAGCTTTTATATTGACGCTATTTTTCACAGAACTATATGTATGCAAAATTGAATTTTAAACACAAGTGGAAAACTTTAAGTTGAATCAATCTGGCCTTAGAACATTTAGGTCTAATGTGCTGTGAGCGGAGGGTGAGGTCCTGTTAACTGGAGATGGAAAAGGAGGTCAGACTTGGCGCATGCCTCTATTTCAGACTGCAAGATCCAAGACATTATATAGAAATACGTTTTATTTTCTGTTCTGACCACATAAACCTTTCCTCAGCTACCATATCTAAGCTGACCATATCTAAGTTAGTCTGCATATTCATATGGAATTATAGTGTTCCCATGCTCATAAAGAGTTGGTGGTGTATTTGTAAACAACCCTGCTCCGTAGGTCCTGAACCTGAGCAGCCAGTGAGCAGTGTTGTAATAATTTACACCTCACAGAGATGGTGGCATGAAACCAGCATTTGCTGAGAGTTTTAGAAAGAATATCCACATTTCAAAATGCATTTATTTAACAGGCTTTCAAAGAAAAGGCTAGTTGAGAAATCAATGTATAACTACCCTCCAGCATCCATCCATCTTACATCCTGTGGACTTTGAATCTGAGGCATGAGAAAAAGTTTATTCATTTTGTAAATAATAATAAACACTGAGCTCTTGCAGCTACACTCTTAAAAGCTTTTTGCCTTTTATCATCACTGGAAAAGCCTGTATATCTTCAGTGCTTGTCTTTGCAGTCCCTGTGCTATTTACCTTCCTTCTCAGATTTTCTGTCTGTGTCCATGTCATTGTCTGAATCGTTCCTTTCTGCACATTTGTCTTGAATGCTAAAACAATCAGTGTGGGCTGTCAGAACACTGTGATTCCTTTAAAACACCTCCAGTAGCTGATACTGATCATTTTAAGTCTTTCTGTTGAACAGTTGCTAAAAAAAGGTGCCTTTTTGGCAACGATACGTATCTTATTATCACTGACATTAATTTTCCAGTCAGTGGTTGGACCAGCTTTTTAGGGGTTTTGTGCTCACCTTCCAGGCCCATCATTAGCCTGGCGTTCTCCTGCTCTGCCCTCTGCTAACAAATCTGTCAACAGGAACTGCCAGCTGAAGGGTTCTGCTGAAGTATTTGGGGGGAAAAAACCACACCCAAAATCCAAAAAACCAAAAGGATCACAAATTTTAACCACCACCAGAAAAAAAGAAAGAAAAAAGCATCATAATTTATATTCACAAAATGAATACTTGTGCTTTTGCTCCTGTAAAAATGGAGTGTGCAGACTTCAGTATTTGGCTCTTCAACTGCTCACTTCACACCACATGGCTACAATTGCACCAAAATACAGCTGTGAGCATATTATTTGAGAGAAACTGCTAAGGAAAGAAAGCTGTGCCTGACAAAGGTGAAAATTCCCTGTAGAAAACAGCGTTGCACAGATTATTGCTATGCAATGATGGCAGTCTGAAAAATCACAGCCAGCAATACAACTGAAGTGAGCAACCCTCGTTCAGTCCAAAGAAAGAACAAAATAGAGATTGATGAGAAAATTTCTTGTTAGAGAAAAATAGTATTTGTTTGCAGAATCTGCACCTTATGTACTGTATCAATTTCCTTGCTGTTGCTCTTTCCTTTGTAATCATTAGTAAACTCCATTTTTAGCAGGCTAGAAGCATGGAAAAAAAAGGTTTGTGGAATGAGTGGAAAACCATGTGCCAAGGTTGGTGTCAGTTTATAAACTAATAGAAACAGTCTAATATAAGCTGTTCTAGTTTTAAGTCACTTTGGCTGAAAAAAAGAACATTTTAGTGGCTCCAAGCTAGACTGCAGTTGGCAGCTGACACAAAGACTGGCCAGTACGGGTGCAGGTGAGTATTTGTGGCTCAGAATGATTGCTTGTTCAACCTCATCATAGAATCATTAAGGTTGGAAGAGACCTCCAAGGTAATCTACTCCAACCTTCGACTGAATCCCACCATACCCAACAAGCCATATTACAAAGTGTCACATCCACTCATTTTTTTAACACCTCAAGGGATGGTGACTCCCCCACTTCCCTGGGCAGCCCTTTCTGATGTTTGACCTATCTTTAAGTGAAGAAATTTTACTTAATATCCAACCTGAACCTTCTCTGATGCAACTTGAGGCCATTTCCTCTTGTCCTGTCGCAGGTGGTCTGGGAGAGGAAACCAACACCCACCTCACTACAACCTCCTGTCAGGGAGTTGCAGAGCCAGAAGGTCCTCCCTGAGCCCCCCCAGCTCCCTCAGTCGCTCCTGCTGCTCCAGCCCCTTCCCCAGCTCCGTTCCCTTCCCTGGACACGCTCCAGCCCCTCTGTATCTTTGATGTCTCGAGGGGCCCAGAACAGGACACAGCCCTGGAGGTGCCTCAGCAGTGCCAGCACAGGGGACAGTCACTGCTCCTGTGGCCACACCTGTGTTGGTACAGCCCAGGTGCCATTGGTCTTCTTGCCCACTTGGGCACACCTGGGATCGTGTTCAGTCACTGTTGACCAGCACTCCCAGGGCCTTTTCCAGCTCTCCAGCCACTCTTTCCCAACCTGGAGCTGCAGGGGCTTGTGGTGACCCAAGTGCAGGACTCGGCACTTGGCCTTTTTGAACCTCACCCCACTGGCCTCAGCCCGTGGCTCCAGCCTGTCTAGATCCAGATGATGTACAGGGTGCTTTGCTTTGTGGAGCAGATCTAGGAACTTTCTTAATTTAGAAAAGAAAAGGCATAACTGAGCAGTCCTGTGTTCTTTCCAGTAGGATTGAGAAGTGATTCACTGTCAGTGCATTGTTCAGTAACAAGACTCCAAGAGAAGCAAGGCTCATGCTCGCAGCGAGCCTCCAGGAGCAGCACTGCAGAGCTCAGCACTCGCAGCATGAAGTGATGAAATGGTTCCTGCTGCTCAGAGGCAAGAAACCCACAGCACTAACCCTTTGTGTGGCACAACTCAGCTCGGGAATTTTCTCACTAAACTGATAACTCATGATAAACAGGGAGCTTTAAAGATAATTTTCCTTAATGGAAAAGAAAACCCTGATAAAAAGCTAATCATACTTGGATATGAAAACGTTTTCTTGCACTTCATGTTACTTTTTTTTTTCCCCCCACTGAATTTTTATGTTCCCAAGTGTCTTATTTCAAATATCCTGGGTATTTTGCAATGCTACACACAAGGGGTGATATAATGAGTACAGGGAGAATGTAACTAAGTGATGTGTAACAAAGTAGTGCTCATTTGTAGGTTGAATCATAAAAAAGAAAACTTTAGGAGAATATTGCACAGAGCACAGAGGTTTGGAAATGACAGTGCAGAGTACAGTCGTAGTGATGAGAATATTAAGAAATTACAAGGTACAAGTTTCTCAATTTTGAAGAGGTTAATTTCAGGGCACTCCAGTATTTCCAGTCCTATCCAGCTGAGCATTGGGGTAAACAGCAAATGCAAATCACCATGGAAACATCCTTAGGTCACCCAGAAGAAAAACCACTGAGTGAGCTACTACATGATGGAGTAAATGGTGTGTATGGTAAGAGCATGGAGCTCATGGTCAGGTTGGATCACAAGAAAAGGCTCTGCCCCCAGAGGGTGGTGGTCACTGACCAGGCTCCCCAGGGCAGTGGGCACAGCCCCGAGGCTGCCAGAGCTCCAGGAGGGTTTGGACAGGGTGGGATTGTTGGGGTGTCTGTGCAGGGACAGGAGCTGGAATGGATGGTCCTTGTCTGTCCCTTCCAGCTCAGGATATTCTGTGATTCTGTTTCAAAGGCTGCTCAAGGTTGCAAAGGGAGGCTATTTGGTTCACTTCAGAAACACAATATTCAATTTGCTTTCCTAAATAAACACTGTCTTGCATCATATTTTTATGCAGAGTAATACCAAATTACTAAGAAAATTATTTCTGAAGTTTTTTATCATTATTTTAAAAATTGGTTGCTATACAGTTGTAGCAACAACTTCCCTGGTTGATGGAAGTCTGGAGCGATGAAAGCATCAAACAGATTTGCAGCATTTTTTTCATTGGAGTCACTCAAACTGGAGGAAGCAAATTTCTAAACCCAAGTGCCAGAGCAAGGTAGTCTTTCATTGGGCATGCATTGTTGAACAGAGTGCAAGTTTCTCTGGGACAACGATGCATCTATTTGCAGGGATACAGAAGCACATTTGCTAACAATTGTCAAGACTGCTATGCACAAATGCATCCTTACATGTTGCAAGAGTCTTGTGCTTCTTACTTCTACCAGAAGTCACTTACACATCAAAAATATAGATTACTCTGATTTGAATGAAATTATTCTTCTTTTCCCATCTACATTAAAACTGCCACAATCTAACAGTGGATGTATTTTGGTTTTATTTTTGGAAAGGATGTAGTTGGTAAAGGATGAAACCTCTTCCCCAGAGTGGTTCCAACACAAGGGTTTTCCTGGCTAATCAGCACCAGGACAACACAATAGTTGAAAGAATATTTTCAATTTGCTTTTTTGTAAGAATCCACTGCCATCTAAGAAGGTAAAAAGGCCTTAACACCGTCTAAGGGATGATGAACATCAAAGAAATGTCCACAAAGCTTTGTTCCACATCCTTAAGAAGTGCCTAGTGTTCACCTAGTATTTGAGTCTGCTGCCCTGCTCTCACAAATGGGAGAATTCAGAGCAAAAGGAATATGTTGTTCCCTGAACCAATTGTTCCCTGGCTTTAAACAAACACCAGACCAAACACCTACCCTCACTGTCACCTTTCACAGAACACCAAGGGCTGATCGACAACACGTGTAACTTCTGCTTATTCAGGACAGAATTTGAATGTATGAGATAAAAATGCCCCAACCAACTTATTTTGATTTCTGATTCTCTTTTACCATGAGCAAAATTGTAGAAATATCACAAACCACATTAGTTTTAATTTTTAATAAGTTTTAAATATTGTGGTTTAGTAAACAAATTTACTAAATCCTTTCAATCCCAAATATAACTTACTAATGCAGCATCTTGTGTATAAAAAGAGAGCAATGAACCAGGAAACTGGAATGGAGAAATAATAACAGATGCCAGAATACAGTGATATGGACATTGCCTGATTTTAAGGATGGCAATACTGGTTTTCAAGTCTGTTTGATAAAGACTTTTCCTTTTTTATTTTATTTTATTTTTTCAATTTTATTGTATTATAATTATTATTATGAGGAAAACAGTGTTTTGATAAAACAGAAAGAACCTTGGATTCCTCCTTGGTCTCCTTTGTGTGTCCTGTGTTCTCAGAGGAATGCATCTCATATTTAGCCAGTGTCAGGAACACGGTGTTCTCTCTGATTACAGCAGCCCCACAACCGTAGGGGGGTGTATTTGCATCCTTCACATCTACACACAAACACAACAACTAGAGGGAATGTGGCCCTAAGTGATTTTTAACCCCATTCATCAAATGCCAGACTAACATCAAAGTTTCACGCTACCTTGATATCCTAACTGACAAATTTAAGAGACAGCCTTTGCTGAGAGTTTGTTTTAAAAGCAATGCAAGGAAGGATTAGCTTTGTCATTCTCAAGAAGAAAGAGAATATGATTTCTAACACGCTCTTGGTGAGCTGGGGAGGAAGGCAAGCACAGCACACATTACAATGACTTGAATGACTTGACAGCTGTTAGCTAAACAATACAACATTAATTTTCAACATTTTTGCACATGGCTGGGTGAGAGATCCCTTAATCCCAGTTCCTATTCTACTTCTGCCTCATTGTTGCTGTCTCCTTTTGTATCACTTATTATAATCAGTTTCTGCTGTATACTCCCTTTCACCTTATTATTGTTACAAAACTAAGGTACTAGGTTAATTCAGACTCGCTTCCCCGGGGTACATTAAGATGGATTTAAGTACTTTATTGAGACAGTCTGACTTCAAAAGCTGCTTTATCAGTTACTACCAGGGAGAGAGAGACCCATCCATGACAGCAGTAAACTAACCATAAATTCTCATATTCTATATGCTGAGTGACTTTCAAAAGGAGAACTATTGATTTTGTCATTTATGAATGGATTTAGTCAAATTAGTCTTTTCATTGTGCACAATAAGACAGCGTTGTGATTAGGAATTAGAGGATAAAACTGTGTGGAACAAATGAAACTGCCATTTTTTGGGATCCTCAGCACAAATTCAATATGCTTTAGTTATGCCACCCTGATCGTTTTGTTCATGACCAGCTACTCTCCATATTTTGATTATCTTCAAAGGAAAGGAAAAGTGGCCTCTGCCTTCAAGAGGCACTTTCACAAGACTTAACCTTTCAAAGAGCTCTCATGTCTTTACCTTTGAAAGAGCTAATAACTTGTTTGCTGAAATGGCACCAGTATTTACAGGCACACTTGAAATCAGACAAAGATTACACAGGGAAATAAACAGAGAGATTGTCACTGTCAACAATAAATGAAGTTTGTGCTAAAAATGTAAAATGTTTAGAGTGGAGCAGACATCACTGAGCATTATGCTACTCAAGTCTCTGAACTTTTCCAAACACAATAAGCACTGATGGGCCCTGGATACCTTTCCCTGAAGAGCCTCTCCAGATGGTTATTTCAGTGTCTGGGCTGTATTGCTGGAAACAACAAGGCTGACACTTTTGTCCTGATTTTCATCCCCTCTGTGTGGTGTCTGGCAGGAATATACCAGCTCACAACTATACAGAGAATAGAGTGTCTAAGTCAAAAGCCACTGGGGAGGAGGAGCTGTGTGCCAATATTGTGTAGCCTGGGTGTTTAGGTGTTTGTGCACCCAAATGCATGCACAAATGGGTGTGCATAGAAATATTGGGATGAGAAAACGAGATATGTTAGCCAGCTCAGCTTTTGGTACTTCTTAATTATTTAATTGAAAGGGTTCTGCATCTAAACTTGACTTTTCAATTTAGGCATGCAAAAAGGCCAGGACTTAGCTTATTTCATGATTGCAACATTATTTTCCAATGATTCCTGTGTCCAGAGTTTTTTTTTATTTTACATGCTACAACAGAAATTGCAAGGCACATGCTACATCTGCACTCTGCAGGGGGCTCCTATGCAGTCATGTATTTCCTTGGAAATATGGACGGGTTACATTTGAAAATCTTAATACTCTTTCTGAATTTTTTATAGACCTAAAAGGTTTGTGTCTTTGTCCAGAGTAACACCAGAAACAAAGTGAAAACAAGTGAATTACTAAATATTAAGTATTTCAGTCTCTTAATACCCTTCACTTTCAGAAAGAAATGGTGCATATCTTACATAACTGATGGATGCCTGGGAAGCAAGGCCAGCGCTTCTGGCCAGTTCTATAGGAACAGTTGTGCCAGCAATCCAAGAAGCAGGAACAGCCTTTGGAGCTGTAGGTTATACTGTGTGTAATGAATCACTGTGTCCCAAAAGCATCACTCAGTGCAGGTAGAAAGCAGCTTTACAGTATATGCACAACGCCACATATTTGTCAGAAGCTTTGGCCTTACTGCATGGGTAACATTCAGCACATCTTCCAGAGGTGGGAAACATCATCAGTGCTTTGTAGATATGTTGCAGTTTTTAAAAATGTATTTAAAAGGACTTTTTTACAAAAAAGCCAGAATCCAGATACTAATCCCTAATGACTTTTGCTCTTTTTCATTTTACAGCCAGCCCTTGGGTGCAGACATTGTCCCACTCAAGAGATGGTAAAGGGGAAACTGAAGTTTGTGCCAACACATTCAAGGTTAACCAGTGACTGTTCAATAGAATTAATTGATTCTGGGATAGAGACAAAAAAATTGAAGCTTGTGTCCCTGTGGCTGCTGAGTGTTTAGATGTTCCACAGCACCATTTAATCAGGTTCCTGACTTCACTTATGAAGTTTTGGTGCTGGTCACACGACTTGTGCAAGTTTGTACAGAACAGACCTAGGTATGGAAACCAGAAAGGTCCCTCTGCTCAGACTCTGTAAAACCAGTAACTACTATGTCCTAAGTACCTTGCAAACTTGCCTCACAATTCAGTGAGGATAACAAGCCTGATTAGGAGAACACACATTGGGTATTTCATGGCTAAGTAAGCAATAGGTTGACTATAAAATTTATGATCTGCTAAACACAGCAGATTATTGAATATTAATATCTTTATATTTCTCATAAGAACCGTGTTAAAATGAATGAAGTTTAGCCATTCCCACCAAAGGATAATGTGATGAAGTTACTCAGACATCTCAAATAAATGGATAGGGATGTGAAATGGAAAATAAGTGGGTATGGAGGTAGGAACCTCTGTGAAGTCACCAGGAGTCACTGTTAATTATCACAGGAATGGAGTAAGGCCAACCATCTCTACCTAAGATTGAACATGAGCAAACTTTTCTAAGAAATTAACAGATAAATTTCCTGGAGACAATACAAAATATAATATCAAATTAAAGAAAAAAGAAAACCTACTGATGCACAGCCATGCTTATGCAAAACAGGAATATAGTGCAGGCTTAATTATAATGATATCCTTGGGCGCTGAGTCTGAAGCAGATGCAAAAAATTAAATACATTGTTGTGCTTCACTAAATAAGAATAAAAGGGAAGAGAGTAGCTAAGGTATCTAGCAAAGGTGAGAAACCCTCAGTGATTCCAGTTTTAAGTATAACACAACACAGATGCTTACTGGGCTCTGTGCTACCTTCAGTGCATGAATTATGTAAGATGAGCAGAGTAAAATCCACCCTGCCTTTGTCTTCCAACTTCACACACCATTAGTCAGAACAGGTGCTTTAAAATAGGGCATTAATGACTTTAGAGACATAAAGTAATTATACAAAATAATCACTACGACCGTGATTCTGAAGTTTGTGTAATTTAAACAGAAATATATGAAGACTTGACTTTAGCTGTTCATCAGAACAATACTTAATTGTAGCACTTACACAGAAAGAGAACAACAGCTCCAGTTGTCACTGCAGCTTTCGGTTGTACCATGTTATTTATATCGCATTATCCATGTGAGAAGGATGTGTATAATGTTCTTGACCCCTGTAGTGGGTTAGGACATACCAGGAACATACACTGAGACCATTTTCAGGAAGATACTTTGTTAGTCTCCCAACAGAAATTGTTACTGGAAGACAGCATTTCTTTTGTTGCTGAAAAGAGTGCAGCTTTTTAGCCACACAGCACAAATCTCTGACAGTCTAAGACTGATTGTGCAAATGCTTAAGCCAAAGGATTTTAATCATCAACTTTAACATGCTTAAGAGCTGAGTCCTAAATAATTCTGTCATTTCCACAGCTGGTAAACTGTGAAAGCTCAACTGATGTGTTATTCACAAGTGACCCTGCAAAACAAAAAACAAATAGATCATACAATCCCTAGCACTATTATTTGGAATTTTGAAGGCATTTGTGTAACAGGTTTGTTTATGCAGCAGTAATTTTGCTCTCCATTTTCCCTTGCTATTAACTAATAATGCAAAGCAAAATGTTCTCAGAGAGAAAGAGAGCCAGCTGTAAACAAATGTTACACCCTTGGAGGCTTATGTTTTCCCTTATGAAAAGCAGTGCTTTGGATAACGTGGTACAATAAAAGATGCTCCCAAATAATACTGCATATGACTTTATTTAGGAGGGAGAGAAGACTTAGACATTCTGATAAACGTGCACGTGTGTTAAAAAAGGCACCCTGAGAACAGATGATTTGCTGGACTTGAAAATCCATGAAGAGTTATGCAACCAAATGACAGGTATAGAGGTATAGAATATTATCCATAGTATTATTTTGTAAGAGTGGAGTCTAAATTCTAGTTTCTTTGTATTGTTAACTTAAGTCTTTGTAAGACTCTACTTACAGCCTGACATATGAAAACCAATGCAGTGAAAATGAAATCTTTTCTTCAACTTTTATGGTAATTTCCACACTTTTCTTATGTGCTGTCCTTCCCCAAAATAATTCACTCACTGACAAAAAGCTATTTGAATAATCTTTATATATACAAGTTTCTGCAGAATGGAAGCTAAAGAATAAAGGAACTAGTTGAATTCCTAAGTGCAGGCTGAAACATTAGGATGCAGGAAGATGATGTTATTCACTGCACAGGTTTTCACTGTTAGAAAGAAGTCCTCAACAGGAAAAATTGACCCTGAGCCTGGAATGCTATACACTGAGCACAAGACATTTATCATCAAATGTCTATGAATATATTTGGCCTTATTCTTGTTAGGACCAAAGGAAACAAAAGCAGTTATTGCATCTTAATTAAGGGTAAACACTGGTAGGCATACGTTATCTACAAGAAGAGATATGTGTCTGAATATGACTAGATCTAATCTCAAATGAGTGCTGAGATTAGCCAAAATTCTCTAGACATTATCTCTGTGTAGGACTGTTTTTTTAATCTTGTTCTAAGGCTGAGATCAATGAAACCTTAAAGCAGAGTTTAGTGATGCTGATAGGATTCTCTCTTTTGGATAGATTTTTAGGTGAAAAAAAGCCATATTAATAGGAATATATTTAAAAGCTTCTTGATGGTGCACTCACACTACATGCAATATTTGTACAGTAGAAATGAGATGTAAAACAATCCTTTATTAAACACAAAACACTTCTTCATATTGGTAATGCTGCTTCCAAATTTCAGGAAATGGGAATTTTTCTGAGTATAAGAGACCAAATTTAAATTGCAAAAAAAAAAAAAAAAAGAAAGGAGATTTGAGCAAAGATTAAAGCTAATGAATATGGTGAGATCTGTCTCAGCTAGATGGATTTTATCTGAAGATAATATCTATCAAACATCCCAATCTGTTAGTGACACTTCTGTCTCTGGGTGGGTTATTTTCTTGAGCAGCAAAAGGGTTCTCTACAATCACAGTCCACACACTGTTACTCTCTGCTGGAACACACTCAACTCGGTTATGTGAGAGAATACAGACTTTTTTTTTTCCAAGGTTTTTTAATACCAAATAATCCAGGAATAAATCAGAATCTGCATATAATCTATCAATTGTTGTTATAAAATAAAAAAAACCAAACTTCTCCCTTTTTCCTGGATTATCTACAGAACTATTTAACAGCAGTATGCTTAAATGACAGTCTACTGCTTTTATTCCTAATTTCAGTAATACCAAATAATCATTATGCATTGATACTACAGATAATTGCTGCTGTCAAAAGAAAGTGTCCACCTGCATTTAGAATTAGATTTATTTTTTTTCCTAGGTAGCAACTAGAGTGAGACAGAGTTCTCGTTCTAGGAATAGCTGTGTGGTGTCCAAATGCAGAGAAGGAGAGTGGGTTCAAGGACAAACAAACATACAACAATAGATAAAGTGAAAAACTACAGACAGAGGTGTGGATGGGAGTGACATAATGCAGGCAACAAAGGAACAAAGATCAGGCAGAGGAGGTTGGAGAAAACTGGAAATAGGTTAAGAGGCCTATTAAAAGAATATTAGACTGTGGTTCAATTAAAAAAAAGAAAAAATATCTAGAAAAGGGCAAGGTGGGGGTGTTGAAATATGTTCAGGACTGGAAAGTAGTTTAAGAATAGTGAACACAATGGAAGTGGGAAAAAGAATATGCAGGAACTAAATGTTACACAAAACTTGTATGCTTTTACACACATTTATCAGTGATGCTGTCGGGAGGCAGCATTTTACAGTGAAATCACCAGCTCCTGCCTTTGAAGATAAGCACTTCAGCCCTAGGATTGCAGCCACTATCCCAGAATTCCTGTGTTGGGATAATCATACAATGGCCACAACTGGAGGGGACCCTAAAGATCAACCCATCCCACCCCCTGCCATGGGTAGAGACACCTCCCACCAGCCCAGGTTGCTCCAAGCCCCGTCCAACCTGGCCTTGGACACTTCCAGGGATGGGGCAGCCACAGCTTCTCTGGGCAACCTGTGCCAGGGCCTGCCCACCCTCACAGGGAAGAATTTCTTCCTAAATAGTAATAATAAGCTACCTAAAGGAAACCATTGTGGATAACTCATGGAATAACAAAAAAAAAAAATGGTTATTTTTAGTGAACAAATTGCCCAATTCAGCAACTCAGGTGCAGTGGTGTCACCAGGGAAAGCAGAAGGAAAATTCAGGAGTTTGCAAGATACTGTGGTGCTCAGACTGGACACATTTAGATTGCAATGAGAATGCAGAACTGTAGTGAACTGAAAACTACATGGATGCAAACTCCAGTAAGAGATGCTGTACACAGAAAGGTAATTTAGAGCTAATCAGTACAAATTGCCTGAAAACATTTTGCTAGGTTTTCACCAGGGATAATTTCACAAGTTAAAAAGCAGTCTTGTTATTTAATCCTCTTCCCAGGGCATTTACCTCTCACCAGCCATGGTGAGCATTTTAAAAATCCCACAGAAGATGTGAGCCACATCTCACTTCGACTGAACTGTTTCACATCTGAGGCATCTCAGAGAGTGATTCAAGTGAGGAAACGCTACTAGAAACAGATTTGAAAGGACCATATATTTTAGTGTCACACAGAGCACTGAGATTTTGAAATCCTTCCACTGAAACAGCAATCTTAGGAAACTAAGACCAGAAAATCATTCAAAAGAAATTAAATTAAATTTAATTAATTAAATTAAATTAAATTAAATTAAATTAAAATTAAAAAAAAAATAAAAAGGTGGGAAAGCTCAAGAAAAGTGTCCACTTGGAGTTTGCTTATCACAGCATTGGTCTGGAGTGAGAAAGAGCTGGGATTAAATACCTGGTCAGATTTTCATATAGCAATTCAAATCTGGAAAATATATTTCCAACCCAAAAGAGTTGCTTTCAGATCTCTGGTTTTGAGTAGCCAGTATTTCTGATGACAAAAATTTTGTCAGAAATTTCTGATGTAGAATATCTCTGCATATATAACATCATCAGAAAAACAGTCACTGACAGAAAATGTGTAGCATTTAAGTAATGGTTAACACTTCCTATATGCTAAAAATAGTCTTCAGTGTTTTCAAAAGTGAAGGTCTTAGCTGTAGGAGAAAGATTATAACATTCCCTCCTTGTTACAGAAGGGCTGGGCACAGCAATTCATAAAGTGACAATGTGGGTGTACCAGCAGTCACAGCAACATGTGCAAAGCGTTTCAAAAACCAAGTGTATGTTAATGTCTTGGAAGAATTTGCTTTCATGTCTGTGTAGAGATCTAAGAACACCTCTGTCATGGGTAACTTATAACTGGGTGAGCATAGAGTTAATTTTATTGTATCTTTCGTATATTCTCATTTCCCTTCAAGGAAAATATACTAATAGTGTTGATGTCACAACTTTCAACACATGAGAGCTTGGCTGTGGTTTAATTGCAGGACTAAAATGGCTCAGGCAGAAATGAGTAATATTTTAACAGCTCTTTTCAGGTAAATGATATGTTTATACATAGAAGAAACAATTTCCTGTCTCCCTCTCATAAACAATGCATTTAAAGAGGAGTCCTATAAATGTATATTATTTGTAGGCTGTTTCTGAGGGAACAGTTCTGGTCTAATAGCTAAATACCCGTTTAAAAATGCTTTAAAATCCATATAGTAGATGAAAAAAGTATAATGGTTCTTCCTGGAGTGGTTCCAGGCTCTTGTGCAAAAACATATTTAAGATGTGCAAGATGTATCCCATTTAGATTAAAGAGGCATGCACACAAAAACCCTCAGCCTCTGGGAAAGACAAGTAACATGTCCCAGACTTTGTCTGAAATGCCCCAAATTATTGCTTTCCCTTCACTTTGATTTGAAAGCACTCAACAACTTGTAGGAAATACTCAGCACCCATCAGAACACCAGGGTAGAAAAAGACTACAGGAGTCCAAAAGACAGGTTGTATAAAATACTGTTCCTTAAGGACAGAAATCTGGACATATGTACACATGTACTCTGTCTGCAGATAAAAACACTGTGCAAGTTTTTTGACTGTAATAAAAGAGAGGTCAGGGTGAGAACTATTAAATGTACACAGTCCCTCACAGAATTAACCTAATTCTCATTTCCAGTTGGCTTTGCTGTTACACACATCAAACCATGAGAGCAAATGTTGTGCTTTAACATGTACCTGTGCTTTCAGTAAGCAGTGCAAAATCTGGTCCTTCATATTTACACAATTACATAAGCATTATATTAATTCTTCTTGGTTTTAAAACAGGAAATATGTACACCACTCTGGACTAGGATCTGGCAGACTCCTTGTCCACTCAGAACAACTCATCTCACTCGTAAACTCCACAGAAGATGAAGTTTATATTGCTAAATCCTTTTTAACCTCAGTTACAGCAGCACACAAGACAACTCTGAAATATTATTTTATGCTAACTGTATGAATCAAAGACAGTTTTTTAGGTGCTTGTTTGCTCTTTATTGCTATGCTTCAGGCGAGGATGAGTTCGCCAGTCATATCCAGAGCCTGTCCTATGTTGTCCCAGAGTGTGACCATGCCTGAATGTAAGCAACAAGTATTGCATAAACACCTTCTCCCCTGACCTGCTGCTCTTGCTGTTTAGGCTGAGACTCAGAGGCAGACAGTAGTTCACACAGTCTGAGCATGATCTTTACCATTTTCTAAGGAACAAAATAAATTTTAATGTTCTATTGATACAAAATTGGTAATAAGTTTAATTAAAAAAACCCCAAAAACTTAAAAATCTGACTTCCATTAAGCTTCCTTTAGTAATATGAAAACAAAAAAAAAAACCAAACAGCTGCCACATCTGCTTAGCTCTAAACATAACCAAGCCCCTGGAGCTGAGCCATGTATTTCAGGAGAATGAAGTAAAATGCCTATCTACACTTTTGACCTTGTGTAAAGAGGAGTTTCCTTAGTTCCATTCCCAATTTAATCTCACAGGACTAAAGTCTCAAGGCAGCATGAACCCTACTTCAAAAGATGCCTTGAAGAAGGAATTTTGAATTGAAGGAACACAAGTCCTATTTATGCATCCTGGACTAGAGACAGAATAGCATCTAAGTGTGGCTTTAAACTCTACTTAATCTCTAAATAGGCTCATTTGATATTCTTCCAATTCTTATTCAGTCAGAGCTGAGGTATGTTTAGTAACTGCTGCTCTCAATGGTTTTCAAGAGGATTTTCAAGTAATCTTGATTCTATTAGAGGGCAATGCCCTGTTTACTTTAATGGGCTAGACATACAGAAAATACCTGGGTAAAGATTAGAAAATTAGGTCATCAGCTTTCAAGCCTTTTGAGGGTAGAGGAAGAGGGGTACTCCTTAGTGCCACTAAATCGACATATGAATAATGACACTTAAGACAGCTGTGTTCTATGGGGAAATTTTCAAGCTGCAAATAGACTCAAATGTTTGCCTTTGTGTTTGAGTGAAGTGGTTGGTCCTGAAAGCAATTTGACACATTTTATTCAGAGTTATCAGCTGCTGATAACATAAACAGTTTTGAAAATCTCAACTAAAATACATCTGTGATCATTTGGGCTGGATGAAACAGAATGGTATGTGGCTATTTGGAAAAACAATGAGCAATGAACACTCACTGGAGTTCAGAATTTCACATTGTTCATATGAATCAGTGAAAACATCGGGTGTACTGTTATTTCCAACAGATCAGCTGGAGTGAAAGCACATTCTTCTTCTCATCCCTATTAGCAAAGTGCAGTTCTTTTTCCACATTATACGAGACCTCCTGTTTTCTCTTTTATTTTTCTGTGTATATTGTGCATTTTATAGTTACACAGTTCATGTAAGGGGTCAAATCCTAAGAGATGATGAGCAATTGCTATGCATGGTGGCTTAAATAGGTGTTTCAGAAAAACTGCCTCTGTTTGAGATTCACTTGTCTTTACATATTGTTTACATCCGCCTCATTGCCAGGTTTTTTGAAACAAGGGGAAGGCAATTGCCTTGAATAACATATTATTTCCTACTGTGTACATAAGTTGGAAAGCCTTCTGTTTCCTTTATACTGCAAAACAATTTGTCTATGTTCAGCTAATATATTTTTACCCACTAAATCACATATATCTAGTCAGAAAACAGACTTGAGGTGGTTGATTCTTTTTCAGACAGGGATGAAAATCTGTAAATTTAATTCTGAAAAATTACTAAGTGAAATAAAAGAGCCCAAAGTCAGGACCCACAGCTACTGCTGGGTTTGTAATAACTATGAGATTCTAGAATTGCCTGCAAGGTATTCATGAAACTTGAGGTTCTGAAAGCATAAAATGCTAAACTCCAACTTCCTTGAGATTTCACATCCTTCAACCAGTTTAGGTGTTTGAATCTGTGTAAGCTGGCTATTGACTTTATGCTTTTATTGTGATTGAGTTGATGTAATCAAAGATGTAAATAATCAAAGAGAGCAGCAAGAAAATTTTGTAAAAAAAGTGGACTCTGCAAGGGTGTGCATGAGCAACTTTTGTTGGGAAGGTGGCTTTCCTGGTGAAATTACTTTATCCCTCAATATTTTTCCATTCTTGCTTATACTGTGCGAAGTACTGAGAGGGAATATTCTCTCTCATTCCTGTTTTCCCCAGAAATTCTCTATTATTTGCAGAAAGGCTGTCTTTGGATGTTTAGCTTGGATAACTTCTTAGCTGTGCGTGCCTGGCTGTTATACATCTGGAACCTCAGCCTTATTTGTGTGCTATCTCTATACCCTACACCTGTCATTAGTCTTTTGCATGTTACCTGCTCTTAGAGATATATTATCACATGCTCTTATCTTGATTCATATTATATTCATCCTTAGAAGTTGTGGTTCGGCCAAGAGGCTTCCTGAGACCTTAATCCTGCCTTGGGAAAGGAACTGACTCCTTCAGTGAAAACTGTTCAATGATGCATATGGAAAAGAATGATAAATAATGCCACTCTGCTCATGAGATTTTCCATGGTGCTTTTTTGAGTGATAGAATAATATTCTCCAGGAATATTAGAGGTCTTACCAATTGTCTCAGATTTTACTGCTATAAATTAAAATTAGTATTAAATTCAGTGACAGTAACATTTATATAAGTGTTTTCGGCTTATTGGCAAGGAAAATTCAGCATTAGATTCTTGAACTGGATGAGAAATAGTTACTGCTACACTATCCACACTGCAAGATGGTGAAAAAAGCTTTTCAGGGGAAATCTTCATTTTTCACAAATTTCATACAATACAAAGGAAAACATCACTTTTCATTACCTCAGTTGCACAAGTTTGTGTAATAAACATTAAAATGTAGTTTAATGTCAAGCTTTAATTGCTGTCATAAAAATTATGCTGACACATCCGTGGCACATGCTTTTGTAGAGTTCTCTAAGACCTCTTTACTTGATGGATAAAACAGCTTGGATAAGGGGCAATTAATAATTTTATCCTGCTATAGATTAACTATGTTATACAACCCGTGTACAAGGCAACACTTACCACTGTACAAACCTTGTTGTTCAAAGAGCCACTTCCAACCCCCAAGAAATAGCCTTCTGTACAGAAGGTTGACTGAACATCTTCACACTGGAGCACCTTCCTCATCATACAATCATGGAATGGCCTGGGTTGAAACGGACCCTAAAGATCATCTCACTCCACCCCCTGCCATGGGCAGGGACACCTCCCACCAGCCCAGGTTGCTCCAAGCCCCCTCCAACATGGCCTTGGACACTTCCAGGGATGGGGCAGCCACAGCTTCTCTGGGCACCCTGTGCCAGGGCCTGCCCACCCTCACAGGGAAGGATTCCATCTCAGTATCCCATCTAACCCTGCCCTCTGCCAGTGTGAAGCCATTTCCCCTTGTCCTGTAACTCCAGTTCCTGATGAACAGCCCCTCTCTGGCTTCCCTGTAGCCCCTTCACACACTGGAAGGTGCTGTGAGGTCTCCACACAACCTTCTCTTCTTCAGGCTGAGCAGCCTCAACTCTCCCATCCTGTCTCCACAGGTGAGGTGCTCCAATCCCCTTATCAACTTTGTGGGTTCCCCATAGCCTCTACCAGCACTATGACAATGACCCCAAGGAACAATTCAACACATGAAACAAAAAATTGCTCAGCCTGCCAAAAACTAACCAGCCAAAGAACCACCTTAGGGAACTGCAAACCTGATAAAAGAATAGTGCCTGCCTTTTACCCACCTTCCTACTCTGTCCTCACTTCCCTGTGTTTCTATATAATTTGTGAAATTTTATTATACTGGAACATCTTATTTATTAATTTACCTCTTTATTCCTTCTGGGGCATATAATAAACTGAATTTCAGAGGTGAACACTTATTTCCATAGTCATCATCAGCCTTATACTCAACGAGAAGGTGCCACTCTTGCAGCGGTGTTGGGAAGCCAGTGTGGCAGGATTTGGCTCTGAGAATGGCCTGACCTTTAAAGCTGCATTGGCTTATCAGTATTTGTGGCATCTCTGTGAGCCCTCCAAATACAAACATCTCCCCGAAGCTTGGGATGTTTAGTACTACCAAGCCAGAGACATTCATCAGCTGGAACACACTGCAGGGCTTCAGCTGGACGGAGTCACAGAGAGGCAGCTGTGCCTCTGTTTGGTGCTCCCCTGTGGCTGGGAATCCTACAAACTTCACAGAGATTTCCTATCAGTTCAGCTGCCTGATATATCCAGTGGTGCTCTGCAAACAGGCACAACAATTTTGGTTGGGTGAAAGGTTAATATTTAAAACACAGTCCAGTCAAAGTTCTTTGTAACCTACAAGCAAAGATGTGGACTTTGATTTTTCACATTTGTAGTCACATATCCTGCCCTTGTTTTCCTGTTACAGCCCAAGTTTCA
Organism: Acropternis orthonyx; assembly: GCA_035583155.1. Classification (NCBI taxonomy): domain Eukaryota; kingdom Metazoa; phylum Chordata; class Aves; order Passeriformes; family Rhinocryptidae; genus Acropternis; species Acropternis orthonyx. The sequence continues at coordinate 4,098,082 of JAWWEU010000020.1, forward strand.
CAGATCATTCATCTCCAGTGTTTCCAAAAGTCTGCCTTCTTCACACAAAGACCAGTTTAACTTAAATTAGTGTTTATTAGTGAAGTACTGAGCAGTAAAACTTCTGCATTGAAACTCAGACACAGAGCACTATAGCAAATGCATTTCCTCTTAAAATACATAATTTTATAACAGCTGCACCAGATAAAATATCCACCTCTATAACATAAAACAGGCAATAGGATGGGCAAAACCCACTGTCAGTAATCTTATGTGGATGTATCTGTGTTAATCATAATGCAACTACAAACCCAAATAAATAAATAAGTACAAGAATATAGGAAGATACAAATTTATTTTGCATTAAGTGTCAGGAGTCAGGTTAGGAGTTCAATACCCACAGAATGCTACTGCCGGTGATGGACACAGGTTCTGTTTTGTATGGCTTTTTAATCTCTCTTCAGAGAGAAGTTCAGCAGAGAGGTTTTGATCTGGGGCTCCTGGCTACACAAAGAGTGCAGCCACCCAAGGTCATGCAGCAAGTCAGTAGTTCAATTAGGATTTGATCTCAGAATTTTCCTAGTTCTTGGCTATTTGCTCTAACAAGCAGCTGGTATGACCTTCTGAAGATATTTATTTAGATGGTCTGTGGCCAAGAATACCTATTCCAGGCAGCTGTGGTCACCACTCTACTGTTATTCAGAAATCTGCATAAATCACCACATAATGAAATTGGATAGCAGTTTCCTATGAAGGGACTTGGGAGTTACACTGGATTGCAAGATGAACATAAATCACCACTTAGGTGTTGCACAGAGGGAAACATCATACTGGGATTATAAGCAAAGCTATGACCTGCAAGATACAGAGAGAAATCTCTCAGCTCAGCTCAGCACTCACAAGTCCTCAGTTAATTTAAGTCCACTTTTGGGCAACACACTTGGAGAGAGACACAAATCAATTTGAGAGAACCCCGAAGTGAGAAAAAAAAATAATGATCAGAGACTGAGAAACACAGCTGACAAGAAAAAAAACATCAAATGGAGAATTCAATCTGCTCTCCAAGCTGTGGTGAAGAGGGCAACAAGCCGAGGGATTACATCGTAACAAATATGGTATTGCTTAGACTGTAGAGAAAACTTACAGAAAGGGGAACAATAAAGGGGTGAAACTAATTCATTTGGGATCCATCTCGTTGCAAGGAACACAGAAGACACTGGAATAACACAGTTACCCTTGATTTTGTGGTTCTTTCCAGAACTGGAGTGTGCTGGAAATTACTGGTATGATGAAACCTTAATCATTTATGTGTTTCAAACACCAGTCTACTCTTAATACGACCTCACAGTGGCCACCAATGTTCACAAAGTAAGTACTAGAAAACCAATACCCGTCTCTCTCTCTCACACACTTGGGACTGTGTTATTGAAGTACCCATGCAGCGCTGTTCTGTCAGACAACCCATCTCTTGCACCACACCTTTTGCTACATCCCAGGCTCTGGATGGTGCTTTTGTCTTTACTGAACCCCATGGAAGTTTTTGTCAGCTCATTCTTCATCCTTTTTGAGCCCTGCTTTGCTGTGAAGCAGAGTGACTGTTCCACCCCATCTGGTGTCATCCACCAACTTGCTGAGGATTTCATCTCAACAGGTCATTACTGAACACTTAAACAACAGCAGCCCGTTATTAGTATGGACTCTTAAGGAACATAACTTCTACAAACATAACTTTGAACCAGTTCCTGTTAGTTACTGGTTGCCATAGATCCATATTTCCTTAAGGTTCTGACATATCAATGAGGAGAAGCTCATGGACTTAGGGATACTCAGTACAAGCGTACTCCATGGATTTCCCCAAACCCTGTCCCCACACACAGATTCATTTTGTGGGTGAAGAGACTGAGCCAAGCCTTACTAACAAGAACAGTTTGAGACTGGGAAGAAAATACATACAGTACTTCATTCAGAAGCACCAAATCCATGTCCACAAACAAGAGGAATTAGGCTTCAAGTGATATTCTGCAAAGGTGTTGACACACAGTACTCCTTGACAGCCAATCTGGTAAACGTGGATGTCATTCAATACTCTGAACTTCCCAGTGAATGGCATGCCAAAATCTCACTAGAATAAGAAATTGTACACCAAATGCCAATCATTCATTATTTTCTAATTCTCTAAGGAGTATTTTTCATTCAGTTTGGCATTTACAAAGGAAAAAGATGCCGTGTCTCTATGAATGAAAGTTCTGCACTTTCATATCAAGCCAAGGCTGACACGATGTGTGCAGCCAGGCTTCTCTGTGGGGTGACCATGTGCAGCATATAGAAATGGGGATGCTACAGAGGAAAACAAAAGCCTCCTTAATGTGCTATTGAATTTAACAAAGAAATAAATGCGAAACCAAAACTACGTTCTTATTTTTCCCTGTTCATTTTCATTTTCTAGATTATCAGTCTAGGAGGGAGAAGAAAAAAATCAAGTGCAGAAATACCTCAAAATGCCATAATCAATAACTCAAACTGACTGGAATGAATAATGCAGTATCTTGCCTAGATTTTACATCTGTTATAAGCTGCTTAAGTAATGTATTCTGAAGTACAGAAGGACAATGACAATGTCTGTGTGCATGTTAGTGAGGATATGTTAAAAATATAAAGTACACATAAGAGTTGCAGGGAAAATTTATTTCCTAAAAATAGCAGGATCTCCAATTTTCTTAGTTTGAGGTCTATGGTTTAAAGTAATTGAAATTACTTTTGGCATCAATTTATTTGACTCCTTCAGTTCTTGTTGACCTGCTGCGGCACACACACACAGTCTTCCTTCCACCCACAACAAAGTCAGCCCACCCAAGCAAACACAGATTCAATTCAACTAAGACCTGAAGATATGTGAAAGATGTTCAAGAAAATAAATATTCCTCTGAAAATATTTCAAATATTTTCAACAACTTTACGTATTTCAATGTTATGTTTGAAATCAAGCCTTTGTTTAAAACCATAGTTCAGCCATCAATACTAATATTACTAAGCACTCAAAGTGGAACAAATGTCATGTTTGACCTATTTTTTTGTCCTTTTTTAAACTGTGGACAACAGTCAATCACTTGTACTCTAAAGAGGAACATCAGCCCCCCGAAATCTTTTTGCAAAGTGCATTCTAGCTCACATGTTTGTGTGTTTCCCTTCTAGAAACAGTGAGATTTAAAATTAATTCCAAACGTGCAACACACAGGTGGGGAACAAGACAAGAAAACGTGCAGCCCAGGCCAAGAGGAATGAAGAGCCACGTGAAAGGTGGGATTTCTGTGACCATTGGTTTCCCTGAGCTTTGAGCCTCCTCTCAGACTGCATTGCAGAGCATGTCTGGGAACCAAGGCAGAGGAGAGAGTTGTGCATTGCCCTGAAAGTTGTGCTAAGGACATCTGATGCCCCAGGCAGGAACACAACGTATGCCTTGAAAAATGTCAGAAGATAAGGGATGAATGAAGGTGCATGTGACCTTCATTGTGCAAGGGCTTCAAGCAGTCAAAAACTCAGACAAAGGCATTTATTTTTTTCCCCTGGTTGTATGTTAAACTATGCTTCTCACAGGGGCAAGATGAAGAGCCATTAATTCTGCCACAGACCTTCTTTGAAAAAATAGCTTAAAATATTATGGATATCATTCATTACACTGATAAAGTACTTTCATCCAAACCACTGGGTATCTCAATACAATGATACAATACCAAAATCAACTCCAGGCTATTCTGCTCAGTTTGTGAGATACTTAAACATGCAAATAATCCCAGTAAAGTCAGTGCCTGCATAAACACAAGGGCTAATCACATTCTTGAATTTTAACAGCAACTATTTGACTATTTCCATTTCCACTATGCCCAAGAACCTACAAAACTATAAAAAAATATTTTGAGGTCAGCAAATAAAGCAAAAAAAGAAAACAAAGGAACAGTGTATTCTTTAGGATCAACTGGATTTTAAATAACCTGCCTTTTCCGCATGGAGATAGAAAAGTAATTCAACAAATCATTTCCACCTGATGTGAATCATTCTGTACCTAAAATGAGGTATTGGAGTAATAGCTTAAGAAAACCTTAAAAAAAAAAAAAAAAAGAAAAGAAAAGAAAAAGAAAAGAAAAGAAAAGAAAAATAAAACTAAGATTCACAGTAGTTCCAGGGAAGATACTTATCCAATTATATATATAATCATGCATGTCTAAGGCACACAGGAGCACAGGAAACCCAAAGCTATCTCTACTGCCAGGAGATAATGGTATGCTTAAGGAAAGGCTTTCAGTTCTTCTTCCTAAATATCTATTAATACCAAAACCAACAGTGAGAACCAGTTAATCAGAAAGCTCACCTGGACATGGTTCTGCTTCTGCACTATCAGAATGTCCTGGGTAGGTCTAACCCTGGAAGGTTAGAAACTGGAACTGAAATCCTTCCAGGCGATAGGGTCTCAGCCTTGCCATATTCCTGATGAATTCCGTAACAGCTGAGATCCTGGACACCGGGAAAAAGGCTATTCTCCCACATCTCCATCCATGACATCAAGCGCTGACAACCATTTTTCCTCCTCTTTGAAATTATTAGTAAATGTGACCAATTCTGCGAGGAGAAAAGCTACAGAATTTATGCTTTGCAAATAAGTAGTATGGGGGTGATTAAAATAAATAAATAAATAAATAAAACAGCAAGCTTAGTTCTCAGTTTAGTGACCTATTTTTGTACCACTCATTTAAGACATAACCCCCTGTACCAACAAATCCAATTTTCCCTCGTCAGCTAACCCGCAGAACAAAGCAGATGGATTCACAGTCATGCACAAGAACTTGTCATTACAGAACATAAGATGCCCTTCACAGAATTAACTTGTGAAAAATCCTGCAATGATCTGTTCAGAGAGAGCTTTCTGGAAGTGTTCTCTCTTCCTGCCCCTTTCCAAGACCCACAGCAAGTTAACACAACTCACATGTTCCTCTGCCCCCCACATTATGGTATCAACATCACTCCCAAGCATTAATTCATAGTTTATGGATTGCAAGGCCAGAATGAACCACTGGGAGAGTCCAGACTGACCTTCTTCATGATGCAGACCAACAATTTTTGCATCAAGTCTGTCACTTCTGCTGAGCTGTAAAATCTCTTTCAGAATATTATTTAACATCATTAAAAGATTAGAGCTGATAGAAAGTCTGATCTGTCTGTAATGATTGCCTTGCTGGACTTTTAAAACAGTCCCTCTGTTTCCACTCTGAAAGGGTCAGGTTTTGGCTTCCATTCCACTGTATCTCCTTATTTTACAAATTAAAAAGCAACCAGAAAATCCTTGGACATCAAGGCAAGATAAAGTTAAGTCTCCTTTTTTTCAAAAGTTAAACAATTTGGCATTTTCTTGCCTTCCTTGTTATGATCTGTTTTATCAGCTCTCTGAACAGGATTCTTCTTCAAATGTTTGCTGAGCTCTTACACTTTTTTATATTTCATCGTTCCAATTTTATTTCTTTTTTAATATTGGCCAATATTCAAAAATCCTTGTCTCCCCACTTCCACATACAGTGGAAATAAAATTGCTTTAGTCCGTAAATGTTCACTGTAAAATTAGAGTAATATACAATATTTGCTCTTGTGAGAAAAGGAACTACTATGTCCAGTTTTCAAATACAAAAAAAAAAAAAAAAAAAAAAAAAAAAAAAATAGAGATAAAAGCATTCTGAGTAACACCATAAAGGAAACATGTGGCAGAATCAGGACTTGAATACCTACCCAACTCAGCATAGCGACCAAAACAAGGTTATTCTACCACTTAATTAAACACAGAGCAACTTCCAGCATTTAGAAAAGAAGATTAATGTGAGTTCTTAGATCTGTTTGTGTCTTTCAATATTAATTATGATCAGCAGTTACACTATTTATGACTTTTAATATACTAGGTGCCATGTATACAAATTTTCTCTATCCAAACAAGAGGTTGCTCAGATTCTTAGATTTTCTCTATAAAGATTTTTTAAAAAGAAATTGTGCTTTAATTTCTTTACTGTTTTCCAAACCCATACATGCTATTTATCTACAGTAGCACCATAACACGTTTTCTGTCATACATTTCACGTTCAGAGTCTGGCATTTCAAGACTGAGATGGCACGTGATTTTTTCAGGTGCACTGCCATCCCTCCATCACCTGAAGTGCCCAGGTACTTCTTTGGTGTTTGTGTCTGCTGTGGCTATGTAAAAAAACTACAAAAAAGGACTTACTACCAAATTCTGATTTGATGAATAACAAGCACCTACTGGCTAAAGAAATGATCCTGCATATTTCATATTTTTTTATTTATTATTTCATTTTGCATTAAATGCAATCCTTTTTCCTTTTTTTTTTCAGCTATGTGCTCTTTGCCAGAAATAGAAATGTTCGGTGCCCTGTACAAAAACACAGGGATCATGTTTCCTGTGACAATGAGCACTTATAAAACACGAGCTGCTCATGATCAGAAACACTTCCTCAGTGATGCTAAGACACGGAAAATAGCAGAGCAGAGCAATTTTGTTCTCATTGTTCTTGGGTCACACTGTTCTCTCAAAAAAAAGGGAGGTGCATTGTGACAGAAATGATAGATGGATCATCTTTCCCCCACTCCCTTGACCTTCTGCAGACTCTCCACCTTTCCAATTTCTCATCCCTCTGTACATATTATCTCTAGCAAGGCAATGCTTCCTTCTGTTACACCCTGATAATGAGCATTTTAGAAAGTAGCTTTTCTTAGGAAAACTTACTTGTACTTACTCTTTCCAATTATTCTGATACTTAAAACCGAATTTTCACTTATTTTCAAAGGTTTATCTACAATGTGTTGAAGTGATTTTAATTATTCTATTTTATTATCATCCAGTATGCTCATACAGTGTGTTAATCCTTCTTATACTGCCACAAAGGCAAAGGCAAAGGCAAACTATCATAACGATTTTGGTTTTATTCCAAATATGCTGGCTAAAACTTCAGCTTTAAGAGAAATGCATTTTTATTATTTTATTTTTTAACTGAGATAGAAGAAGTATTGCTTCTGTGACAGCTCATGCAATTTTTTTTTTATGTATAAGTTAAAAGTTGCTGCATCACAAAATGTGCCACCATATGTGGGATTGGGTAAGTCCCAGGTGAAAGACAATGCAGGGACATTAAAGAGTCACGATTTTAGGGAAAAAAATATTGGCTGAACACTAAGGAAACCAGTCCAGCATAATAAAAGATAGTGAAGAAAGTTCTCCAGAGACAGAAGAAATATTATTTATTATTAATTATTCTTATTGTCTGATTGTCACTGTTTTATGTCAGTTAAATGATATTTGGGATAACTTACAGGGATTTTAAAGCTTAAAACAATCTGGCAGAATAAATAAAGAGAGAGGCATCTTTTAGGGCCAGAAGGAAATGAATTGATGTAAAGGGACAGCAAAACAGACTCCCTGAGCTGGAGAGGGAGCAGGTCAGTCAAGACTCCCTTTATAACCCAGGTCTCTTTCTAGTTAAGTTCCCATGATTAGCTCCTTCCAAAAATCCAAATCCTCTATTTTCAGACAGTTAGAATTTTCTTTTAAAGTGCTTGATTTTTTGGGAGGGGTTTATGTTTTGGTTTTGTTTGGGTTTGTTTGTTTGTTTGTTTGGGGGTTGTTTGTGTTTTTATGTTTGTTCTTTATGCTATCACTAAATATCCTTACTTCTAGTTAACACAAGCATTTTTCCTTCTACCTTCTGTTAAGCATTTAGACAGAGCATAGCCTGCTAACAAATTTTAAATGGCTGCGCAGGAGAAAAGTTGATATTATATTAGTCCCTTTCTCAATCTTATACTGAGGAAATTAGTAACGCTTCAAAATTCAGAGAATATAGGAAAAATGTTTAAATTCCTCATTATGTGCCTCTTTCTGTACACTGATGGTGCTTTTAATTTACTTCACAAGACATACTTCTACATTACAGAAGCAGACTTCCATCCTTAAAAGGAAATGTTAAAATTAAAGATTTTCTTGCTGGGATAATTAAATTCAAATAAAGACTGAAAGGCTTATTTTTTTAAATTGCAACAAGATTTTTTGTGATCTTCAAAATTCAATCATGAAATCTTTAAGAAATAAAAATAGTTTCTTATCAAGCTGAAATGACTTAAAAACTGAATAAAACAGTGGTATGATGAGGTGAATCTCATTTTCTATGTTTAGCTAAATATTTTCTATATTTACCTATATTTTGCCTGAAAAACATAACAATGGATTTCTAAAAAAAGAAACAGAACCCAGTCCAAAACAACACAAAAAACAATGTCATTCAAAGCCTGGATTAAAAATCCACAGGTTTGTGCAAGACTCTTCATGGTGAAATGACCAGCAAAGTAAATTCAAGCAGCATTTTTAAGTCAGTAAAACACTGAACATGATAAATACGTAAGAAATATAACTAATCTAAGCCATGAAATGTTTGATTTAATTAAAAAAAAATCACAATGAGTAAGAATCAAATTATTTTATGGAAACTTCAATATATTTCAATTAATCTTATACGAAATGTCACAATATGTCAAAACAGAATGGACAATGATACATTAAATGATTGTATCCAACACCAATGCAAGGGATACTGGTACTGAATTAAGATTAATATTGTATTTTGCATCTCAACATATATTTACACTATTCCACTCTTAAACTATGCAAATCAGGCTTCCAATTAGTACTTACCCTCAATTAGCTTTGATATTACCAGTTTAGTGCTGAATAAGATGTACATTTATATGCAAATAACATTTCCTTCTTAAACTTTGCCTTAAAATAACTTTACTTTGGGATAATTGTAGGGGATGAGACAGAGACATCCCTGTTTGTTTTCCCCTTGCTTTGCAGTGTATGGCACACTTCCTAAAAATAAAGCTGTTTTATTGTTACTACTCTTATTTGAGAGGTTATTTCATACTAAACTAAACATTTTTCCTGTGGCTGATAGTGGTTCATCAGAGATTAGACCCTCTGAAGGTTGCAAAACCACCTTTGTTATACAATTTTAAATGGAAAGGTAATTGATTCTATGGCACAAGACATTTTACCCATTCCTCTCACCTATCAGTTGAAACTTCTTGGACCATTCTCGCTGTCAGTGAAGGACACTCATGAGGCTGCTGAAGATCCCTTTACAGAAGAGCAAATGTAATGTTCTTTTGAGGTGAGAAAGAGAAGGAAGAGAATTCAGAAGGGAGCACAGATCCATAAAGTCCCTTACACAGCCCATTCCTCTGTAAGGGATCACTGCAAGTCTACCCTATTGCCCAAAGTGTTGAAAGAAATTTAAGTGTGGACCCCAAGACCTGAGGATTTAAACTGAACCATCCCCATTGCAGCTGGATGAGCTACAATTCACACCAGTTTGAGCCAAATCAGGGAGTAAAACTTAAATATTTTCCTCTCATGTTGCATATTTTTCATCACTGTGTGGATGTGTGTGTGTCCCTGTACCTATGCAGGTATATGTGTGGGTGTACATTTGAAACGAACAGGGCTCTCTCCTGATTAAGGGGTAGTAGTCACACAGAAAGTACAAAAGCCTGATTTTAATCATACCTAATTCAAAGAAAATACTTGAACTTTGGTCTGCCACAGCCCACTTAATTGACAATGTCATTATTATTCTCTGCTGGTCCCCTTACCTTAACTGGAAATTTTCTTTACTTTTCATCAAAACTTTTGTCATGACTGTCAAATCCAAATTGTTTAAAGGGGAACTTATCAATCACCACGGGTTTGATGAGAAAATTCTTGATCAGATCTAGTCACAATTTTTTTTTTTTCTCTGCCATCTGCCTGTATCCATCTGTTATCTGTTTAAAAGTGATTTAGGACAGGGAGTGTCTTGTTAATTTTTGTTTGTAAAATACCTAACACAGGATGGTCATGGTCCAAGCCAAAAAGATACTGCTGTTTCTTCTCAAGTGATAAATACAATAATTGACACCAAAAAGTTCCCTGGCAGGGAGTTTCAGAAGGAAGACAGTGCGGAAGGGTCTTTTCCCTGTAAACTCAATATTCTAGTCCTGGGCATTAAGTAAAATTCTAATGATGAATAGTTTGGTCCTGAATATGAATAATTGGATAAACTTTATTTAATTCTGTAAAACTTCTAATAACATTTTGATTTGGTGTAAAAGATGTCATGCTTGTGATCGCATCCTTCATTCAGGAAAGCCTGTAATTGTGAGACAGCCTTTTTTGGGGGCATGATGGTTATTTGGGGGTCACAGTCATTTTTTGTTTGCTTTGTCACTTTCCTCGAGAAGCTTCATCTTTCCTTTTACTCACAGCAGCTGAATACAGCAGAAATGTTTTTCAGTAGGTGCACTGTTGGCTTTTGAGCCTCTGGGGAGCGTGAGGCATTAGGTCTGCACTGCACTGACACTCCTCATCCCCACTCGAAGGGACTACATTGCTTTGGTGACACGGGTGGCCCATTCAGCAATACTGGCTAATTCCAGCTCCACAGTCCTTTATTAAGTGTTTTGTTTTGTTTGACCTCACATCCTGGGATCATCTTGTCTACCTCTGACTTTTTCATTACCTTCCATTACCTCTCATTTCAGCTTTCCCTACATTACACTGGCATCTTCAGAGACTTGCACTCATAACACTCGGAATAATTAAGTGATCTGCATCACAGCAATGCTGTTGCCCTCTGCAAAAATGACTTGCCACCAGCTTTTAACTAAGAATGACAGAAATCCAGCCCTGAAGGCAGCAAAGAGAACAGCTCAAATTCGAAAAAGTTTCTCCTGGAATATCAAAAGGTTTAAGCCAGAAATGAGAGAAGTGATAGATGGATGGCAAGTTAGTAGTTTCAGTGAACGTACATGAGCAAATACCTTCCCAGAAAATGGGAATTTAGTGTTGTAGTCCTGACAAAAGCTGGAAGGGAATTAGACCTCGGGTTTTCTTCATCGTTCTTGTATCTTGCCATCCAAGTCAAAATTTCATGTTTTTCCTGCTGCTCAAGTGTTGCTCTCAGTCTCTTCCCAAAAGAATCACCTAGTACTGATATCTATGACTTCAAAAGGAAAGGAAACTGAGGCAAAGAAGTTTTTATCCTGGTTGCAGACATTAGCCATCACTCTTTAGCCTTTCTACTGGAGGGTTGTTTAGGTGCCCTTCAGATAGGGCTTGCACACATGGAACAGTGACCACCTTCCCATCAGTCCCCAGATCCAGGGGCAGCCATCACTTCTCCACCAAGGCAGGGCCAGGCTCCTGAAAGGACCAGCTGACCCTGACTCCTGCCTTTATGATAAAGTCCCTTGGGCTCTGGGCCTGCACAGCACACCAGGGCACACCTCTGACACAAATTGGAGCACTTGAGGACCTGCTTACCTGATGTGCACCACTGCAAAATGCTTCATTGCCCTTTTTTATTTTTTTTTAAAGACAATTAAATGAAATACAAGAAAACACCCCTGAGAAAATAAAAACCTTTTTACAGTTGCTTGTGGGGTGGAACTGAAATCCTTCACACTTTATGAAAATTGCATTCTTCAAAACTCTTTTCTCAGGGGATTTTTTTTGTTTAACCTTTCTGTCCTTCACAAGATGCACTATCAATTTTACTGCAGCAGGCTGAAGTGTTCGAGAATATTTCTGGGGTTTATATATACTGTGCTGCAACTCAACCTTTCCCCATAATCCCCCCTCCTCTCAAACAATCCACGAGCACACCAAGTTACTGTTGTGTTCTTCATCTGTTTAACGCACACGCAGTTCAGATTGACGGGGGCTCATGTCAAACATTCCTGATGTCATTACCAATTAAGGAGGCTCTAATTCAGACATTTACTTGCAGCTTCTCCATTTGTCACCGAAATATTTTCCACAGTCCTGCACTTTTTTTACTTGAGCTGTTTAAAGTGAAACCCGTGACCATTCTAAAAATGTAAATTAAAATAAGAAACCTTGAATCTCAGGTAGACATGGTTAATGTAGCTTCCCGCTCCAAAGGAACCTTTGGAGTTCCTCCAGTCCAAACCCCTTGCCAAGACAGGGTCACGTGGAGCAGGGGACACAGGAACATGTCCAGGTGAGTTTGGAATGTCTCCAGAGGGGGGACACTCTACGCCCTCCCTGGCAGCTGTTCCAGTGCTCTGCCACCCTCAATGTGCAGTTCTACCTCATGTTGGCATGGAGCTTCTTATGTTTTAGTTTATGGCTGCTTCTCTTCATCCTGTCACAGGACACCACTCAACAGTCTGGCACCATCCTCTGACACCCACCTTTGAGGAATTTCCATGAATTAATGAGATCCACTCTCAGTCTTCTCTTCTCCAGACTATCCAGGCCCAGCTGCCTCAGTCTCTCCTCATAAGAGAGTTGCTTCAGATCCCTCATCATTTTTGTGGGCTTTACTGGACACTCTCTGGTAGCTCCTTGTCTTTCTTGGTCTGTAGAGACCAGAATTGATCACAACACTCCACTTGTGGCCTCAGTAGGGTCGAGTAGAGGGGTGGGATCACCTCCTTGACCTGCTGCCCATGCTCTTCCCAGTGCACCCCAGCTATTTTCTCTTCTTGACATGTATCACTCTCCTATCATCACACAGAGGCCAGTTTCCAACACCATTTTCCTTCCCCCATGTTTACCTGTATGTTTCAAACATCTAATCTCAATTTTGTAGTGTCTTTGGAGCTGCCTCCATTTATTTTCTGAACTTTACTCTTTCATTAGAGAACTTCATGCTTACAAGTTGTACAAATCGTCCTCTCTGGGAACTTTGCTGCTCTGCCTCTTGTTTGCAGACTTTCAGGCCCCTGAGTTTTTGGTTTGCAATATAGTCTTTGTTTGAGCTCTAATAAGGCTGTGCTGATACAAACAAACAAAAAACTCAGTGAAAAGCAAGAACACTGGCTAAATTCCTTCATCCAAATAGTAAAAGTATTTTATCTAACCCTTCCCAGGGCAATGAACATTTTGGGAGCTTATGTTTAGCTACAGATGAATCTTCAGGGATCATAGTGTTGCATGTATTAAATAAAGGCATGAAGCAGGGCAGAAAGGTCACTGTTCTAGTTAGTGACAACTTCTCTTGCTCACTGGAATGCACTAAGGACTGCTCCTCCAGGCTTGCTTTAGACTAGGTGATCCTGTCTTCTCCCTGCCCCAACCTAATGGTAGGAAAAACTTGGAATTTTTTGTTTCTTTGGATTTTCTGAAGATATTTCAAGGATGTGCTTGGCCCTTACTTGCAGCCTTTCCTGTCACACAACTGGGAATTTCAGTATTAAAGAAAAAACACTAACACTTTCACAAAACACCATGATTCCAGCAACTGATATTCTGAGAAGGATAAACAAACAGAAATCAAAGTTGCAAGAATCCTAAAAACACTCCAGGAGACAGCAACAATGCCAACACATGGAAATCATTCAAAGACAGTAGTATAGGATTTATCTCAAAGTCAACAGAAGCTCATCACAGTCCATAAAAACAAGTAAACAGCTATATTAACACTGAACGGTAACATTTCCAACAGGAAATTGAATTCTCTAATCAAGGAACACTTAAGAATTGCCATAATATTTTAATGTGCATTTTCTCTGAAGTTTGATTTCAGGAATTAGGGGTAGGAAGGGCATCTGATACAAATGGTTTTGAATAGGACTAATGACCAAATGATTCCATTGTATGGCTTAGGGAAAAAAATCAAAGTCCTTGCACATCTGTAAATAACTCTAAACCAAGCTGTGTTTTATTTTTTCGTTTCACAGCTGGAATACCAGTTTTTATTACAGCTCAACTGGCATTGCAAATTAAAATCCATCTCTGTTTGTTAAACTGCTACTTAAAATGGCTTCCACCAACTGTTACAGTTGGATATTATGTTGTCATTTATGCATTAAGTGAGAATGGTTCAATAGCATGAATATTTAAAAACAAGTACATGGAAAGGATTTTAATTGGGTTTCCATTGCTAACTGCTGAGTTATGTTACCCAGGTTTGGTCAAAGCTTGCTTAATTTTTCATTACCTATGAAGCAGCAGCCACTGAGTTAATGGAATCCAGATCCTTTGTAGGTGCATCTCAGGGTATCTGATCATAGCACAACAGGTTTGCACTTTTAATGGATATCAATTAAAGTACTCAGCAGACTCCTACCAAGCTGGTTGGTCTGTGCTGAACAACTTATTTGGTGAACTCTTCCTTGGAGATGTTAAATGGGGGAAAAAGGCCATGTGACCATGAACAAAGATACAACAGAATGACTGTACTCACACTGGAACATTGGACTTTCAATGGTTCCCAGTGAAGCTATGAATGAAAAACTGTATTGTCAGTACCCACTACATCTATAAAGCCCCAACACCCATGGAAGCTGGGATGAACGTTGCAAAATAGATAATTGTATGAGAACCTAGGTCTAATTTAATTTAAAATATTTATCTGAGGATACAACAGCCACTTGCCAGAGGTAAAGAGATTTTTCCTAAAGAAATGAGGCAGTTCTGAAAAATCACAGTAAGTCGTCACCATCGGTTCCTAAGCAGCTCCTAAAGACTGACTGCAACTTCTTCAGACATTACAAACTTTTTCGCTTTAACCTATAAATCACTTCCTGCAAGTGACACAAGTGTCAGTCTCACCTGTTACTCACACACAGTCATGTCGCAATTGTTCTTGTTCAGTTTGTTCCTCAGTGTTCTCCCAGACCATCTCACTTTACAGAAATCCCCATGATCCATGTGCTGAAGGTAATACTTTTGGGATAGCTGACTTATGAGACATATTGTTAAGGTCTTACCTGAAGATTTATCAATTGCCCAACACTTATTAAAAAAATGACACATTTATTTAGGAACCACAGTTTTCATAAATATCAAATGATTCTTAAGTATTATTAAAGTTCCGACCTAGACACCTAAAATATGTTGAACTGATTTTTAAAAATGCTGTTTCAGTAAAAAACAGCTATTTCTAGTTCAGGGATCCCAAAATGTTTGATTTTGTATGAAATTGTCAAAATAACACTTATTTCTGTGTCTTTCAGAATATTTATACCTCATAAAACACAAATTTCTCTTTCTATTTCAAAGCAAAAGGAACTGCTGATCACTTCCAAGTTTCATTAAGATCCAGTTCTTAACTATATACGTTTTAGGGAATCTGTACTAAGAGTAAAAAGAGTAACCCCTACTGTTAAACAACTGTTTCTCTTGGCACAGAGAACTGTCAATCTTAAATCTGTACTGTACATGTTTAAATACCTCCAAATCCCTTTTCCTATGGACATGGATTGTATAGAGACATATTATGATTCGGGTTGTGCTCTCATTACTTTAAGCACGTGTCAAAGATGGGAAGTGGCTTGCAAGGATAAACCTGTTTTGAAGGACCTGATATTTATGAAAAAGAATAATATACTGTATGAAGGCACAATGGATAATGAGATATAAATATATCTACATATACATGTCATAATGAGCAGAACTAGGGAAGTGACTGACCCTCTGAGCTTGGCACTGGTGAGGCCATACCTTGCATCCTGATGACCAGCTGGATTCTCTCACTCAGTGGGGTTGCCAGGAATTGCCTCATCTCATCAGACATGACTAAGTGATAAAACCTAACAAAAGTAGGAATAGGATGTTCAGGAAATCAAGAGGGGGGAAATAGAAAAGCTGGCAAGATTTAATACTAAATCCATACCTATAAGTATGGGGAGATGAATCAAAAATATTTTGAGTGCTATTCATTATTTTACAAGAGAAATAGGATAAGCCAGAGTACTGACACTACTGCTTAACAAAACTAGGCAGAAAAAGAATCTGAATCACTTTCCCTTTCTATTTCACATGCACTCTTCCATATATAACTTTAAGCAGCAGTGTCATATGTTATTATGTTATTACTTAAATGGGCAATTTCCCGGGTAAGTTAGGCCTTGGGAAGCTCTCCAAATGCAAACCTAACCAGGGAACTTGCATCTCTCTCGGCTGCACTTGATGAAATACAGTGCTCTCTAGTTGACCTTCAGGAAGCGCAGCACCAGTTGGACTCGTGCCTCACTCCAGGTCTATGACTCAGAATTTAATTACATTAGAGAAGGGTATGATCTGAAAAGCTGAGGCTGTTTTTAGTCCAACCACTGAGCTTCTTGCCAACTTAGTTATCAACCTTCATTCAGCTGAATGGCCACTTGGGGATCTGTGGTGGCAGAGTTAAACACGAAGCTTGTGGTGCTGGTTTTCCTGTGGTGGTTTCTCTCCTGGAAGAAAACATGACAGGGCAGGGTAATGGGGGGATGCCCAGTAATGCGATTCAGCCAGGCAGGAGCTACCTTGTGAACTGATTTATAAATTCTAAAATGTTGCTGAGACAAAACTACTTGGTTTATACCTAAAACCCAGAACTGATTTTATACTTTTTGCATACTGTTAAGCCTAAACCAGTATCACCACTGTGCCTGGATAGGTTAGAGATTGGGAAGAAATACCTGTTTGTGAGGGTGGGCAGGCCCTGGCACAGGTTTGCCCAGAGAAGCTGTGGCTGCCCCATCCCTGGGAGTGTCCAAGGCCAGGTTGGACGGGGCTTGGAGCAACCTGGGCTAGTGGAAGGTGTCCCTGCCCATGGCAGGGGGTGGGACTGGATGGGCTTTAAAGTCCCTTCCAAACTGAACCATTCTGAGATACTATGATTCTAATTACAAGTAAGTTATTGTGGATACATCCAGAATTTTTATTGCCAACATTTCTGGCTAATGGGGAGATAATACTCCAAAAGAGACCTGCGTTCCCTGAATTATTCTTTTTTTTTTTTTTTTTTTTTTGGAATGTTTAGTTTTGAGACTCATGAAATGAGTTTACTAGGAATTAAATTAAGAAAAAACAGGTTTACGTACTAGAGGACAGCACCACCACAGAATGTTCAATACTCCTTCTCCAGAAAGAAAGGCTGAAAAGTTGAAGTTACTTCCAAAATGCACCTGAATATTCAGCTCCACATATGATATAGCTTACAGGAACAATAATCCCCACTTATGCCCTAAACCACAGTTAATATTTATATTATTCCAGTCATTACCAAAAGCATGGAACAGGGTATTGTGTTGCTGTTTATAAATACTATTTTAACCTGAAAATTTCTTACACAAATAAGATCATTTTCCTAATAAGGAAAAGGGTTACTACCAAAGAAAAACGGGTAGATATAAACCTGAAAGCTAAATCATTTAATGCAAGCCCTCTTCTGAGTGTTCCCTGGCAGATGTGCTGGACAGAATGCTGCAGAGATGAACTGAACACTGTGTCGTGCTCAGACCAAGGTCCATCTGGTCCAGACGTCCTCCTCACTCAGCAACCAACACAATGCCTCAGGGAGAACATTTTAATAAACAGCTACAAGTTAATTTGCACCAAGATGGCACTGACACTCTCTTAACACACACCAAGTTTCATCTCCACAGTATTAATTGCTACAAATACATACAGATAAACAACTTAATCCCAGGCCTTGAGGTTCATCTTAATTCATGTACCTACATGCTTTAAAAGGCTGCAGCCTTAAAAGTCAGTTCTTCAGCCACTAGAATGAGTGGCACTTGTAAATTCAGAAATTACAAAGCCCAGACATGATGATCTGATTGACAGACAATAGGATTCTTTTGACGAATCCCATTTTAAAGTTGGGTTTTCAAAAAACTTAAAACTGTTCAATAAAAAACCCCCAAACAAATAAAAAACAAAACAACAGAAAAAAAAAATCCCAAGCAAAAACCCAAATCAAACTGACATAGAATGAAATAAACTGTTGTCAAGTTCATTCAATTGTTACTTACATTCTCTGAAAACCAAAAATCACCTTGCTTGTAAACTAAACTAAACTTCCCAAGCTTTGACATCATCCATTGAATCTCGTTGGATCTTTTGTCTCCTTGGTTAAGAAGCCAAACACCCCTCCTAGATACTTATTGACTCTGATCAAGTCCCTTAATATGTTGATTTAATTAAGTGAAAAAAATTCAGACCTCAGAGAAACACAAGGGATTCCAGTAATGTGCAATGACAGAAATAATAGAAGTCCAAGATGTGAAAGTAAAAATGTAAAATTTAGGCATCTAAATGCCAGAAACACCTTAGCTGTTAATACAGAAAGCATTTATTCCACAGAAACTTCAACTATTTCTTTTTACTGATTCCCAAAATGAACCTTTGTGTGTTTCTAGAATTAAACAATTTGATCCCTAACTGACTGAGAAGCCCAGTCTGGACACAAAAGTGAGCTACCCCTTCATCTAGATTGCCAGTGGGTCTTGGTTTGGAAGGGCTCGTAAATCATTCCTTCCCAAAAAGCCCGGATAAATCCCACAAAGAAAGCAGTGACAGCTGCCATTCTTTTAAAGTACAGGAGGAGCTGAGGCAGGAGGGGGGAGCTGTGCTCCTCTTTCCCCTTCATGTGCCTGAACACACACCCAGCAGCAGCACATGCAGGTCCCTTTTGTCTGCCCAAGTGATTCCAAAACCACATTCCCACCTCCTAGAAAATATAGACACCAGAGTAAACTTAAATCTTACCAGCAAGGAAAACGACATAAATCCTGCCTCGCCCTTGCGGTTCCCTTGTGCTCCAACAGCTCTGCACTTTGTGCTTGGATACTGGGAAATTCTCACAGAAAAAGCAACCCACCTGCACACTGGGGAAATCAGCATCGAGATTAGAACAAAAGGTTCTCCTAGAAAACCAGGTGCTAAGAAGCAGGTTATATCTTTTGTGTTTCAGTGTTGTCTGACAGAGCTCAGGTGATTTATCCTGCAGCATATTTTCTATCCTGCTCGAGAATCCCCTGATCGTTGCACCCGCCCCAGTCACATGCAGCATCATAGTGGGAGCACGCATGGCACTCATTTTGCATCAAGATCTCCAAGACATCCAGAACACCTTTTTCTGTGTTGGAAGACTCTCATACTGAAAGCATATTGAAATGCCTCTGATCAGAAGTGAAAAACAAACTGTTTTCACCTACTTTGCCAAGTGTCCTGGGTTGCTTTGGAATTAGGCCCATCTTTATCGCTCATCTTTTTCAGCATGTCCAAACTTTTTCATTACGGATTTTATGCATTTCTGAATTGATAAGCTCATTTAAAAAAAAAAAAAAAAAAGTGAAGCAGAAGCCAGAATCTGCATTTTCAAGACTCCAGGAAGATTTGACTTTGTAGCAATTCCCCAGCTGTAATTGTCTTACCAGACAGTTTAAATCCATTTAGAAAGTTCCATGTTAACTCGGTAGCCTCAAGAGCCTTGTCTCCAGAAATAGCTCCAGTTTGAACTGTAGCTGTGCACATCTATTTTAAATCAAGTCTGTGCCTGTTTTTCACCTGGGGAGCCTGTGTATTGAGAGACACATTTCAGGGATGTGTCACAGGGACAGGACAGAGCAGACAGGGGTGCACACACCTGAAGGGAAGCCAGCTGGTGCCGTGGCTCAGTTGGAGGGCATGGGGAACTGCCTGAGGTCACCCCAAAGGTGACACTCAGTGTGCTGTGGCACAAGGCAAGCTACACACAAACCCTGGATATGTTACAGCTTTAACTCCCTCTGCTAAAACTGGAGGAGTGAACCTGGAATTATTTTTTCCTGTATAACTAAACCACACATGGAATGTTTTTAACTGTCCTTTGATTTGAAACTGTAGGTAATTCAATCCAAAACAGGTCTAATACTTCAATGTGCTCCCTCTAATCGTAATTATCACATTTGCAAAGAGCTACAGGGACCAGGCTGTTAGAAAAAAAAGATATTTTTTTCTGTAACTTCTTCACGAGATAATTGTTTGCAAATGAGCTTGGGAGCTATAGCTGGTGAACAAGTTCATGGCCTATCTTGAAGTCAATGGGAGAAGCAACAGGCCAGCCCATGTGCTGGGAAGGTTCATATCACAGACAGCCTGGCCTTTATCATCCCACTCACACAGCTTCACTCATGCACCTCCATTTGTCATCGTTGACTCCAGTGTTTTCATCATCTTGATGAGGAGTATGTAAAGGACACCCTCCATTCATGATCAATGAACACTAAGAGCAAACCAAAACAATTTTAAAATGCACCTCTAGGGTGTGAAAATACCTTCAAGCTCTAGAGCTCTGTTCAGTTTCCTTGACCTCGTTAACTAGGCATAAACCTGAGAAATCCTGTTCAGTTGTCAAGCTTTTATATACACCCCCTCAATGGTTCCATATGGAAACCTGCATAGTTTATAGCTTACAGCACAGCAATTCTACTTGGGGAGATCCAAGTTTAAATGTAGCATGAACTACACTCAGAAAAGAGGAAGTGGGCTCAGACTCAACTGAATATTGAGGTGAATTAATATCAAAACCCCATTATGAAGTGATCTGTTGCAAGTTTTCAATTATTCTCCTAAAAGCTCCACCCCAGGCGATCTGGGCTCCTGCACAATAGAATTCACTCAAACCACTCTTCCACAGCACTTGCCCACAGCCCATTCAACTCTCAACAGTGCTTCCACTGATTAAAACACTATAATCAATGGCCAAAACAAATTAAAGAGAGGGATAAAGAGTCATCTGCCATAATTTGTATGTTCTTTATCTTTCAAAGGCTTCCAGCAATTAATTTGTTGGAAGTTTTATTGTTATAAAGTGAACACTTTATTTTGTAGAATATTATGAGTAAAATATGCTGTAATGCAAACAAACAGTGACAATGGTTGTTATGTTATAAATCTGCTTCCAAATCTGACTCATGCACTGAGGGTTTAGGGTCTCTCTAAAGTAACATATTTGTTTGCTTATAAGAGGTAAAGGTCCTTCTGTATGAGATTTAAAATTTAATCAGAATAAAAATGGCACTCAGCAAAGTATGATTAGGAATACAGTGATCAGTGGATGCATAATTAAGGGTGAATCATTTAAACAATTATTGATGAATGAATATAGAAATGCTAGAAACCATCAGGGTGTCCTTCACACTCAGAAAAGATGACACAAAGTGCAACGAGATGCAGTATAGCCCGTAAGGATTCTCTCACAGATCTCCTGCATCTGTCACAGAGTCAGAGAACACACATTAAACCAGTTTATTTCTCTTTTTTTCTTTTGATTAATTTCTTTGAATGTTCTGCACTGGCCTTCATACAGAACTGTCTGAAGCCACTGGGTATTTCAAATCAGAATATCCTCAGTTGGAAGGGACTCACAAAGATCATGGAAATCCAGCTCCTGGGTTGGGTGTCACTTCAGTCTCCTTACAACACTGCTCAGGGCAATCCCACTTTCTTGCTCCTCTCCATACTCGTATATGTGTGGGTACTTGCAAGCTTTGGCTGTAGGCACATGCATCACTAAATAAATATAACATAAAAAGTCTGACAGGACATTCTTAGACGTATATTACAGCAATATATTTGAAAATGAGAGACAGAAGGAGAGATGATACTGAGAGGGTGTTGCTAGAATTGCTACATCAAACAATCAAAAGCTGGGGGAAAAAAAGGAGTGTAAAAAATTCCTCTCTCAGGATGTGACAATGAGAAATGAATGTTAATCAGCTGGTATAATCACACCTGCTTTAAACTCTCCCTTCTCTTTTAGAGGAAATTATTTACTTCTCAGGGCAAGGCAGAGCATTCTGAGTAAAGCATGGAACAGAGCAATGAGGTTTCTGGAAGCACCTTGTAAGCAGGTTTGTATTGTCTAAGTAATTATGATTTGAATGGATATTGCAGAGTTGTTATCATCTTCCATTACAGCTGCCATTTCCATAATGCCATTTCCATGTGAATAAAGAGCAAAGACTGTCAGAAAAATGTTGACCCTCCTAGGTAATAATACAGTACTGATTGTGATAACAGCAGAACTCCTGTGCTCTGCAAAAAAAAGCAGCTTGTGCATTGAGGACAACTTAATGACAAAAAAAAAAAAAAAAAAAACTGAAAAAACACACCTTACTGCAGCCAGGAGTGGTTGTGTAAAGAAAATGTTAATCATTTGCTGCAGTTCAGGCTCAAGGAGATTGTCCACAGAGCATTGTAGCCAAACTAGAAGTTTCACTTGGTACTTCAGCATCCTACCTGAGGCCTGTTAAGAATGACTGTTTAAAATCCATCTAAAACAAAGAAACCCCCCGAAATAATTTTTGCATCTGGCAAAAATTCATCGACGCAGTTGGCATTGAAGTCCATATTTTAAGACAACTTACCAGTAACACCCTTAAAGAGTAGTTTACAAACTTCCTGAACAAAACTGGTCAAACATTCTGCTTCTGACTTTTATTTCAATAGAAACAAAATAAACTCCAGTCTTTGCTTCAAGTACACTCTAAGTGCATATTAAAATCGGTTCTTTTTCAGAGCTAGTATGATATTGCAACTTCAGTCCTTGAAAATTATTTACTAATCAACATACCCCATAATTATCACTTAAAGGGTGCAATCTCTTTTCAGACCTAGCACAGAATTAATAATAAGAGCCTAATGCATAAATTTTGTTACAAAAAATAATAGATTTAGTCATTTTTCCATTGAAGATTGTGGCAAAACTCCAATAATGATGAGCAACCTCCTAATAATATTTAACTGTCATATGATTACTATGTAGCAATTCCATTAGTAATTAAAAGTAAATGGCACTTAAGTAATGTATTACCTTCCACCTTCCCTAATACCTGTCCTTTCAATCTAAGGGTCAAATTAATGTCAGTGTGTGTGAAAAATACTTAATAGGGTGAGAAAAGGCATTTTCTCTCTATTTATCCCCATGAAAAGTCAGCCAAAGTACTTCAATTCCCTTAAGCACAACACAGCATCTGGGGGAGAACCAGAATAACCTCTAGCCTCAAGAAAATTGATTTAATGAAAATGAAAGTTCCTGATACTCTTCTTTTTCTGCATCTGTTCTTATAGCTGAATTTCTAAGCAGCAGCCACGTGTGGTATCCTGATACCCAGACTCTGGGAAGCACAGCTTAGCTGGAGTCACTCCTGCTTTCCCTTCTACTCTTCAAGCTCAGCCTGGGCTTCAGCATCCCCCTCTGGCTCTGAGTTCTGGGGGACAGCATAAACCAAGCCCCTGGATCACCCAGGATAATCCATAAGGAAAGCAGAGGATATGCATTTCAGCCTGGTTAGATCACATCTGCCTCAGCTTTTTAAACATGTTGCTCTTCTGACTGAAATTCCTCTGCAGGGAAGCATTTGGAGTATAATGGGGAAAGTGTCAATGTTCAAAGAGTGGTCCTACTGTAGCTAAGAGATAATTACAGCATTTTTTAATGAACACCACCCTAATGCATCCCATTCGAGGAATGAGATCAGTTGCTGGCTTCAAATCTTCCCTTTGTTGCTGAATTTTTTTTTATTTATTTTTTAAGAAATCAAAGAGTGTTTCTTAATTTCAATAATGCCCAATTAAAAAGAATATAAATAAGTATCAAAATTCTAATGTGAGTGCAGTAATACAGTTTTAGTATGTGTTATGCGCTTAACTCTAGAAACTCTTCAGTCCAAACACTGGCAGTAATTTGATATTGTACTACTCCCAAGTTATCAGAAGAAGGAATAAGAGTTAAGTCTTTTAAGAAATTTGATGCTGTTGTTAATGCTAAACAAATTTCCTCCTTTCTTTTTCAAAAAACCTTTTAGGAAAACACTTTACAACTGTTTGTTGACAAATCTTTTTCAAGACATTTCAAAAGAAAGATGGGAATCCAGCAAAAACTCTGACCTCACCACATCGTGGTTCTTGTGTAGGATCTTCTGTTCTGCTGTTGCAACAATCCTCATGAGAAAATGCCAAGTTTTGGCTCTCAGTGCACCATTGCAAGTGGTCCAGTTTAACTGTGCAATGAAGTGTTCCTTGAGTTTGGACATTTAAAATGTACATCAGTGTTAATAAACAGAAAGCACAACTCAGCAATAGCTAAGGGTTAAAAAGTATTTAAACCTTTTAAAAAAATATTTATTATAGATCTTTTTGAATAAACCCGCCTCCTATGCAATACATGCTAGAAATAAACATGCACATTCAGACAGAGAGCTTTGACTATATATTATGGTAAAAATTATATTACACACACACAAAAAAAAATACTTATGTATTTTGTATGTTCATGTCTAGTCTTTCCATTTTATTCTCCCAGTAAATCAAGGAGAACTAATTATAAGCTCAGTGCTATCTCATTCCTTTCCTTTCTTCATTCTTTCCCAATTTTATTTAACATCCTGAAATTTTATATGGAACAAAGTATTACAAGAAAATGTACAAACCCAGTACAGCAAGAAGAGGAACAGAACTTCTATAATTTCTTTGGTTAATTCCAAACAAATGAGCAAAAAAGTAAACACAGAGTCCTGGACAGACAGCTCTACATTAAATTTGACAAAAGGCTTTCCTCAGTGATTTGATGTTATTGCTGAATTCAAAACATTTTAAAAGTTTGACTGACAGAGGAAGCAATTCCACTTCTGCCAGAAGTGGTCTCCTCCCACTTGGACTCTACTGTTATTACTGTGCTCCTGGTAGATTATAAATTATGAATTGTATTTAAGAATTTGTAGATGTGTATTTTCTTTGTAAAGAAGGAGAAAGTGCTTATTATTTGTACTTTGATGTATGCCCATACAGTAAAATAAAATCACTGTTTTTATAAAACCCATACATTCCAAGCACTTGACCCAAATGTATTTAAACAAGGCAGTATTATTTGTGTCTGTGAAAAATATCTCCCCCCACCTCACAACTCTTCTCTTTTCTTGGGGTCTTTTATAGCTCAAAATAACCAAGCTTATCTCTCTGCCAGCATCCTCAGCTCATCTCAGTGTTCAGGGAGATAAGATTAGAGGCCTTGATCCTCCTGCTGTTAGAACAAGACCTCAATCTCTCACTGTCTCTATTTAATCAGGTTCCTATTTTAGCTGCCACAAAGCTGTCAACAAAAGAAAATAAACTATACCCCATCAAGGGGTTAAATTGGATTTCACAATGTGCAAATGCCCGTCTGAGCAGAATTCCACCTGCACCCTCCATCAGGCAAATTACTTCTGACTTTTAATTTATTTCTCTAGGAAATGGAAAGGTATGGCATACCCAAAGTCAATAGGGAATAAAGACCGAGGTGTAATCAGCCTGCTCACCAATTCAGAGCCCCCTTCTCTGTCAGCTTTAATAGATTTCAGACCACACAATTTATAGAATGTAAGATGTATCTTTTCTGGTCTGTGTTTTATTTTGGACTTGTCTAGTTAATGGTCCTAACAAGTGACAACTGATGTTTGTTTGATATAACAGTGACTGTAAGACACACACGATGCTCAGGCAGATTTTGGACAGTCTGTTTCATTCTCTGGACTGTAACAGAATTGGTTTTCATCTGTGCTGATCTGCAGCACCAGAGTTCTCTTATAACTTCTGTCAAGAAACAACCTGACCAGATTTTTATTCAGATCTTCTATGTAGGCCTAAAAAAAGCCCAGTAATTAATCACTTGCAACTTAAAGAATATTATTACTTCTTTGTTTAAAATCATGGTTAAGCAGTATGGTATCAAAGAAAGGCTTCCTTTTCTTGGTCACTGATCATTTTGTAGATATCAAATAAATGTTTCAGACTAATTCAAAATATTTCTCCTGTTTTCCCCTCTCCTTAATATTCCAATTTTCTCAATTTCACCAGGTCAAATCCAAACCCCACTGAAACTGGTAACTCTACTGACTCCCTTCTCCCAGTGGAAGGAGCAGCATTAAGGTGAAATATCTCTAGGGTAACAAAGGCAGGCTTAGGATAATGCTCATCTACCATGAAATCCTTACTGGCATTGCCTGTCTTGCAGTCCTATTAATTTATTTTTTTTTTTTGTTGACCCTATAGCAGGCAGAATTTGATCTGTATGAGGGGCACCATTAAAAGTTATCTTAATCATAAAGCACAAATTAAAATTCACATCTCAAAAAAATTCTTCAATCTCATTAATTTTCTGAGCTGCATTAGAAAATCTACACCATAGGTGATCCTCACACAAGGATAAAGGTCATTTTTTTGCTATACCAAAGAGTACCTTCTGCATCTTCCACTTATTTTCTAATCCCATGTTATGAAACGTGTACTTGCCTCCAGTGTGTTTATTGCTGTCTAGTAGGACATCTGCTACCTTGCTGCTAACATCTGTCTACCTATGATCACGTAGTGTTAGGCATAATTTTGCCCTTAATAGCTTTCCTCAGGTTTCTCTCTTTACCTCTGATAGCCTGTAGTCTGTGATCTGCTTTATTTTTGGACTAATTAAGATACTCGAATCCTCACAACTGCAAAAGTAATAGATTTAGATTCTGGATAAAAATGCTTTTTGTTTTGCTTCAGCCTCCTTCTTCAACAGTACAAGAAGAATTAATCATGATGATATTAAAGGTCTTGGGAACACATCATAAAACCAGGGAAAGGAAAAGCAAATACTCTGAAGGAAAGAAACCAGTAGTGGGATTAAAAGGTAGATTACACCCTGCTAACAAATTCCCATGGAAGTTATTCTTTTTATCCTCTTATAATGGCACAAATTCATGTTTTTCTACAGAATGATTATGTGAAAATCAAATGCAAGTTCCTGAAGTAAATAAGGGCAAACAAACTCCATGTAGTCAGGACAAGAAGGATAAACCAAACAGGCAAAGATGTAAGCACACAATACAAAGGTGGGTTACAAACAGCTTCCAACCATGCTTGCAGACCCTTCTGGAAAGGGATCCTTCATTTCAGCAATTGAAAAACCCAAAACTACAGTCAGAGATGCCTTTTACCTCCTTCAGAATGAAGGTGCAAATTTTCAGACAAAAAATGTACACTTCTAGTGGAGCAACAGCACAGAGAAAACAAATACTGGAGTTTGCTGTTGCTTATTCATCAGCTGAAATATGTGGGACATTTTACTGGGAAAACCTACATCTCAAACAACAGCTTTAAAGTAACTAAACAGCAATTTGATCCTCGGACACGTAACATATTCCATATTGAAAACTCGACTGAAGATTCCTGAATCCGTGCAAATGCTCTGAATTAGTCTGAATTAGTTTCTATTTGAAGATATAGTGATACACTGAGGAGCTTATCTCAGTTATCTCACTATATTTCATTTTGGATAGCTGAGAAAATCTGAAGTGTTTGGCCACAAGCCAATTCATGTCAAGTCCCACAACTTTATTAATAAAAAAAAAAATTAAAAAAAAAATGCAGAAATAGCTTTTGGCCATAGTACTTTATTTTGAAATGTAGCAAATTCAATTTAAGTTGCATGCTTGCAATGTACATTCAGTTAAATTTAGCTTATAAGTATTTCTTTTAAAAAAAAGAGAAAAAAGTTACAGATCAATGAAAACAATATTTGACATCAGCAAGTAGTGGTTTTGGTTTTTCAAAGGACTGTATTTTATTTAAAACTTGTGTTTTCCCACCTCCAATACTAACACAAACACTCCAGACTACTAACCTATTCCTGACTTCAGGTAATACTGGAAATATCTCTATGTTGAGTAGGAATTACTGGGATTTTATGTTATGAAAACTTCATAGTAGAGAAAAATTATTATTTGTATAGCCAGATACAAGTGTTGGAGTTCTCAGAGTGAGATCTACAATCACAGTGCAGCCCAGGCAGGTTTTCAGTGTGCTGCAAAGCTCGAGTACCCTCAGAGGTTGAGAAAAGAAGCAATCTGACAGGTACTGCCTAGTTAAATATGACTTATCATTACCATTACCACAACATATTATTAGAAGCTCCATAAGCAGTCATGTATTTTGGAGAGGCACCAACTTCGGACACAGAATATATCCGGCAAATAGAAATTAACAGATTGTCTTTTGCTTTATAAATTCAAAATATTTTGGAAAACAAAAAGCCTGTTCCACCTCAGTGGGATGGCTGAGAGGTAAGCCTCTGAACAGGTGAGATTTTAGTTTTGTTCGTGTTAAAAATACATAAATATTCACCAGGAGCCTGAAGGACTCACCAGCACCCCAAGTACTGACAATTATCACAGTATTAAGGTGCTGCCTGTTCACTCTGAACCAGGATTGGAGCAATGTTATTAAAAGTGGTAGGTCTTCCCACCCACACTGCAGAAACCTCCAGTCTCCCACTGCAAAAGGAGAAAGCCACAATTTGCCTGCACACAAGGATGACCCAGAAAGCTAAATCTTTTCCCCAGGACAAATAAATAAACTCGTGCTTAAGTTCCTATAATGGCAGAGCACTCAGCTGTTACCTAATACAGAATGATGTTGGATCACTGAGTTTTCCCTGGAATTTAACATCTCTGCATGAAGTTCTTTCATCAAATAACCCGGCCCAGGTGGTAGAATAAAGAAGTCTGATGCAAAAATCAACCAAACAAACAAGCCAACCAAGCCTTTGATCTCAGTAATAACTAGAAAGTCAATCAAACTTCCCCAATGCTTTGTCTCATACATCAAGGCTTGAAATTCGGAGTTTGAAGCCAAATCCTGGTCAGTGAGTGGAGCCAGCTGCAAATGCCTGGCACTTCTGACTGTGCCTCTGCTTCCAGGACAGTGGTGTAGACGTCTGTGGTGCTCTGCTAATTACGAGCACAGCAGTCACAGAGCATCAGCCTCAACCCTGTCAGAAAAGGGCTGTTGTATAAAAGGAACCACATACCATTAGCACTTCACTCCCCAAAGGTCCAGATGCATGTAGGAACAATGCATTTCATTTTCCAAAAGTGCCAGTGGATGTCAGGGAAAAAAAGAACACAAAAATAAAAAAAGTTAGACATCTTGCTGTTCCAGCTGAAAATGACTCTCAGATCAGACCCTTTGCTCACCCCACCTCAAGGCAGATCCGAATTTAAATGAAATTTCCTGGTTTACAGCACAGAATAACCTGGCCTCAGGTACTTAAGGGATTTGAAAACCAGAAATGCGAAAAGCAAACCCCAATCTTGCAGCTGTAAATGTGGTCTAAATCCTCAGCACCCCTATATGCTTCATTTAATCAAACAGGCTTTTTAGAGCTTTGTTCTCCATACTCCCACACACACATTTCCAGGATACGTGTTCAACTTCATCGAGTTTGGAATCCGCATCCCCATCAAGTGGTGTCTCCTCCTGCACACCAACAAGTGACTCTCCAGCACCACATCCAAAGGGTAGAAAACTTCCCTTTCCCTGGTCTGAAAGAACATATCTCCCCCAAATTAAAGTCCTTGCACTGTCACATACAATACTAAGATTAATTCAGTATCTCCTTCTCTTTTAAAGCTTTTTCTGGCTGTTTAACACACTAACTTTTAGCGGTTTGACACCCTCCGTGTTTAATCTCTGTGCTGCTGTTCAGTCAATGGACTGGTGTAATTTCTTCACAATTCTAAAGGGCAGCACAAAGAAAAGTAATTTTCCTTAGTAATAAGATATACACACACAGAAGCCAAGAAGGGAAGGCACAAATAAAGCCAGATTATCTTGCAAAGTCTGTGGCTGCTCCTTAATGCTAATTTAAGTTCCCATCAATAGGCAGCTCCTACAACATGACACTTCAATAGTGATTCACAGCAAATGTAGAACTGGTAAGCTGAATCATCCAAATGAAATCCTCACTATCAGGCAGAGCAAATAGAACTCAAGCTCTTTCTCTTTACCACAGTTTGAGCTTTGCTTTTTATCTGGCATGGACAGTGCAATTCCAACAAGGACACACAATGAGCAAGGCCCACCTACCTACACTTGCTGCTCCTCTGGGTGAGAGCTGTAAAAGCAGCAACTAACTAATCAGGGTTGGGTTCCAAGGCAGTAGTCAGGGATTTTACTTTTCAGTGAGTTTTCTGCATTTTCAGTGTGTTTTCAGAGGTTTCCATGCCATTTGCTCACTTCTCTGACTAGCCCAGAAAATATGCACCTTCTGGATTGGGTAATGCCTGGAGAGCTGATGGAGACCTGGAAAGAGAATCACAGAATCATTAAGGTTGGAAAAGCCCTCCCAGCCCAGGGAGCCCACCCTGTGCCCGATGCCCACCTTGTCCCCCAGCCCAGAGCTCTGAGTGCCACGGCCAGTCCTGCCTTGGCCACCTCCAGGGCTGGGCACTCCAAACCTCCCTGGGCAGCCCCTTCCAATGCCTGACCACCCTTTCCAGGAAGAAATCCCTCTTCATGTCCAACCTGACCCTCTTCTGTCATTAATTGCCTGGGAGTAGAGGTCAACCCTCACCTCAC
Source organism: Acropternis orthonyx (assembly GCA_035583155.1). Classification (NCBI taxonomy): domain Eukaryota; kingdom Metazoa; phylum Chordata; class Aves; order Passeriformes; family Rhinocryptidae; genus Acropternis; species Acropternis orthonyx. Next base: position 4,128,302 of record JAWWEU010000020.1, read on the forward strand.
CACCACCTCCTGTGGGACTGCTTAGAGTGTGGCAGACACCTTCGGAAGAGAAATTTCTCCCACCTTATTTCCAAGCCACATAAAACACTTGTTTTTGGCCTCAGCTGAACTAAGTGGTCCAGACACTGATAATCCCAGAGGGAAGGCAGGAGTCACCAACCTGTGCTTTGTTCAAACACAACTCTCAGCTGTGCTCCTGTGACAAAACAACCCTGTTCTGGCTCGTTTCTGAGACATGTGAGGACACACAGTAGTGAGACGAATAGTACCCAGCTCTCATAAGCTGACAGCCATCTTACATCATGCCATGTGTTTTATTTTATTTTATTCTAGGGAAGGATGGCGTAATGATATTCTTAGATAAAAGGAAATGATCCCACATAATGCCTAGATCTTTGTTTAGGTCCAGACATTCAAAAGTACTTAAGACCCAAAGAAATCAAAGCCAGACTTAGCAGATTTTGAGGAGTGTAAAGTCCCCAGTAGTACTTGTTGTGACATGGCCAGTGTTTCAAAAGCTCACAGCACACAAGGTTCTTCTGAACTCTTTTGAGAATCCAGATCTAAGTATCGCATTAGGAGCTGCTGTGTGCTCAGCATACTTAAGGATCAGACCTCTATTACGGGCTCTTCTGAGCCCTTTTCAAAATCTGGTCTGCACTATAAGCATCCAGCTTCATGCATTGTTTCAGTCCTTGGAGGATTCAAGAGGTTTATAATGAATTTTTAAAATTGCGAAACTTGAATGAAAAGTGCCTTTTAACAGCTATATAAAGTAGGTTATCTCAGGCAACACATTTGTTATTGTTGCTACAGGAGGTATATGCCAACTATAAATACCATTTATTAGCAGTGAATGATAAAGCTTCAGTGTAACTGAAGGCTTAATAGCAGAATGAATTAGTTCCTGCTCAGACTGATGCAACCTTAATTCTGACTTGAGGCATTGTGGGAAAAAACCTCTGGCTCCTCATGCATTCCAGCAGTAAAGAGCCAAATGTAAACAACCAGCTAAAACAAAAATAACCAGTGGTTACTGGTCATTAGTGTTTAGCAGCGAGTAGCTGCTCTAGCCTCTTATAGAGATGTTATTAGTTTTGAAATCATAAAGGCTTGATGTTAATATTTCACTTCTGTTATGCTGCCTTACCTCCAGATTTGGATTAGCTAAGCCAACACCATGCCCCTCTTTTTGAAACTTCAGAAACTGAAAGAAGTTATACAGCTTAAATATCTTTCTACACCACAGGAGGAGAAAATACTTTTTGTAAGAATACAAATATTATGGGAAAGGGGGGTGAGAGGATGACAGTGACAAGGAAAAGCTAAAAAATATTTTCCCTTCCTATTTACTTCAAGCTCTGAAAAGCAGAACTCCCTCTTCTCCTGGAAGCCAGGATGACATGCAGACACACTAATAAGGTAACATAAAAAAGCAGAATGGGCCCTTAGAAACCAAAATCTAACCATTACAATTCAAACCAGTCTCTCTGGAGCACCAGAAAGTGACATGGAATATCTTCATTTTATGGAGTGGGACCAGGAAATATGTAAGGATGACAATCTCAACTCAAACTCATAAGAGACATGGTAGACCTACTGTTAAGATGGATATCATTATATAAATTGTATTTAAATATCAAATCATCATTTGTGTGTCACTGTAACATGAATTGTCTTATAACTAAATTTAGATCTTCCAAACAAATTCTGAGGTTATCAAGTACCCCAATTTGTCTAAAATATAAACTTAGCAAAAAAATTATATCTGATAAGTCCATTTTTCTAATAGTTATCTGCAAACCCCCCAAAGCCACAGACTGTTTCTTGTCCCCTCTCACCGACGTGTTCACACCCCTTCAAGAGGGCTGTGTCCCTCAAAAGTGAGACTGTAGCAAAGACTCAAGAGTTTGAAAGAGTTTGGGCTGAAGGTACAGGAAAGAAACAACAGAAGGTATGTTGAATCAGGAAATGCTTCAGTATTTTGCAGCATAGAGGATTCTATATAAAGCTATTCTGTTCACATTCTACTCGTGACAAATTAGGAATTGTGAGAAATAAAGATGGAGAGCAGCAGGATGACAACAAACCATCTACAAGGGCATGTACTGACAGGACAAGGGGGAATGGCTTCACACAGACAGAGGGTTAGGATGGATGTCAGAAAAAAATCCTTCCCTGTGAGGGTGGGGAGGCCCTGGCACAGGTTGTCCAGAGAAGCTGTGGCTGCCCCATCCCTGGAAGTGTCCAAGGCCAGGTTGGACAGGGCCTGGAGCAACCTGGGCTGGTGGAAGGTGTCTCTGCCCATGGTCTTTAAGGTCCCTTCCAACCGCAAACCATTCTGGAATTCTATGGAAACCCACACCCATCTGATCACCCGCTTGTCCCTCTCTTAAGTAGACACTGGAGTTCAGCAGTCCTCTTAGACTCTATCTAAAATCTAAAAACTTTTGAGGAAACAGGCTTAAACTTTCCCCATTTCTCTCCATGGAAGCCAGTGTTGCAAAGGAAATGCCACTGTACAAAGCCAAGGGTGGCCCAGCCTACCTGCACCGCTTGTAGCATCCACAGAGGCAAAGATTAACCACGTTTGTAAATCAGATCCCTTGCATTCACCAGGGCTCTGATTTATGGCTTTGTAATCTTCATAGCCCAAATTGCAGGGAAGGAAAAATGGATATTGGAAGAAGTCATAGCAGATGTGTTCACTTCTGAAAAAGAATGCACAACATGTGCTGCAAAATAAAAGCACCATTTGGCAACATAAAATATCTTGGCATCTGTGTGAATTTGTAACTGCAGTAAAATATTGATATGGCTGATAAAGCTGAAGTTCCATTTCCCTCTGCCTTTGCATGTGTATGCCTTCAGAGGAAGTTTGCTTTTCATTCTGTGGGATTGTCTTTGCATATTCTAGATTATTTTAACAGCCTCATATACTTTGCCTGATGGGATGGTAAAAAAATGAAAAAATAAAAATTTCTAGTAACTGAACAGATGACTTTTCCTTGGCCTCACTCCATTGCGAATATATTTGCCTATTTTTTCTCTAAACCTAGTAATTTTAATGTTTAATCTTAAAAATGGCATTATATAGTGGATGATTTTCTCTTAATTAAGAGTCAACATACCTCTTTTTAATTGCATTGAGAATTTTCATAGAGATTATAAATGGTCAGAATTGTCCAAATCTCCTTTTCCACAGATAAATTTTCTTTGGGAGTGACATAAAAACATACCAAAAAGGAATGATGTATTTACATGCACAGGTCCAACTCTGTTTTAGGCCATTATTTACAGAAACCATTTGTGAAGCTCACATCTGTTCCTGTTCCTTCCCAGGTTTGAGGCTAATCATTCACACTTTGCAAGCAGTTCAAGATAATAGGCTGCTGGAGGTTTGAAGCTGACTACAAAGATCCATGAAGCCCTGAATTTTGTTCATACTTTGAGAGGAACTTTCTGTTCTGAGATAACTTAAGCATGAAAACAAAATTCTTCCGAATCTATGTCTGAGAGTATTTGACCTCTGGTGTACCTGGCTGGAACTGAGCAAGCACATAAAAATGAAGATGAAAGAGCATTACTGCATTAAATATTTCTTCTATTAAAGGAAGCTGTCATTTCCCCCTCCACAAGGCCTTAATCTCCATTCCAAAATCAGCTTTATCACTTCTGGACCTGTGACAAACCAATTTTGCCTCCTCCACACAACCAATCACTGTGCCCCATTAAAATAACACTGCACCCTGGTTTTGAGAGAACCTAAGATATTATGAATATTGAGAGTACTTCAAATGTAATATCCTTCTCATAAAAAACTTTCCTGTCTGTGCTGATGTAATATGGGGAGGCTGCAAGCTCGTTCCTTTAATCCATAGCAATTAGTTTCTTTCAGGATATACTCCCACTCCGGAGAAGTTTTGTAAATGGGCTAGTGGTGGTGTGTGTTTGAAGAAATTTTAGCTTCTTAAATCAGAATGAAAACAGCCACAAGACTCTTGTGGATCTGTAATGGACTGCAAAAAAAAGTCTACTGCAATAATATTTGATGTCACTAAAATATCTACGCTGTGCAAAAGGATTTTTTCTTATGCAAGGTCTTTTTTTATACACTTGCATTCCTCTTAGGCCTATGAAATTCCTATACATAACCTTTCCAATCATGGAAACTATGGAAGCGTGAGGAAGACTGGCAATAAATACATGCATGTAATGCAAGTTTACAGTCCATACTGGGAAAAAGTCAAAAGGTAAACAGCTGGCATGGAGTAAAAGAATTCCACTTGCAACACCAACTTAATTCCTGTAATGCACACTGTCCCACTTAGCATTCCCTGCCCATTCTCAGGTTATTGCAATGAGATCACTTGCTTAGTTCTTTCTCCCATTGCTACTTCTCTAATTCTGAATCAACAGATGAGTTACTCCAGGCCTTTACAAGAGACCTTTAGCAGCTGCCCAGGTGGTTGTTCTGAGAAACAACACCAGGTATGACCAACATTTCTCTAGTGCAGCACCGCTCTCGGTGATGATGTTGGCTGCAGATGAAAGAAGTGTTTGCTACAAGTCAGAGCCACAGCAGAAAAAGCCCAAATTCTAGAAAAGAAAACAAGTTTTAGCAAACGCATTTGCTTTCTGCCCAGCAGACATTTATTGTGGTAAGCACTACTTGGCCACAAAAAAAAAAAAAAAAAAAAATCCTTCCCATGAAATATTAAAAGTATTTCATTTAAGAATCCATAATTCTCACTTTCAGAATTCATGAGCTTTTTGATATAAGGGTTGGATGCCTTGCTCAGATAACTGGCTAACAACAAACAAGCTACTGACACCTTCTCTATTGTTTTTAATGAAAACTATGTCAGTAATAAATCTATCTGGCCATAAGCATTACATTACAAACATGAGCCCTCCAGCAAATTATTGAATTGGTTCTGTTAAAGGAGTTTCCTAGCTAAAACCTTTTTGGGATCTATTATTATTACTGAGATTTTATTTAAATAACATCAATTATAGAAAAAAAAATCAACTGTACCTGAATGTACAGCTGTCTACATATATTTAATGCATGACAGAATATAATTTTACAAAGAAAATAAACGATTATGTTATAGGTAAGATTTAAAATACACACAGTTTCCTTCCTATCCCTTTTCTTCTTTAAAGAGAACTTTCATTATTAAGTAGTGGGTTAACAGGATCTTTTACTTCAAATAAAGCTAAAAATGCTATGTCTTGTCTTCCCGCAGGACAAGTAACTTGAATAATAAGGATAATTACCATTACTGGACAACAAAAGCTAAAACCAAGAGGGAAACATGCACATCAATGTGCCAAAAGTAGTAAGGGTGTGTCTGTTCCACAGGACACTGTGCAAGGCAATACAATACTCTGCTACACAGCCCAGGATCGTGTGATTGGTTTGATCCTTTCCCCCCTAAAAGTCTGTGTGTCTGGTGAACAGAAACAGCAAAAACCTCTGAAAACATTCACTGAGTAAACGACTTATCCTCTGTTTAAAAAGTAGATACACACTGACTCCTCAACAAAAGCATGTGGCTATTGCCATGGTGGGCGATGAAGCAATAAAGGCTTGACAGGTGGAGTAGATGTCAGTTCAGAGGCAAAATAAAGCCCTCATCAAGCTTTCCAAGCCTTTGTTGCTGGGTTTTTAACTCCGTTTTTGTTTACCTCCTGTTTTTCAGTCTGTGGCTGAACAAAAGAGCAGCTGCTGGATCTGATAATATTGTTCAGCTTCAGCATTGCTTAGCAAGTCAGAATAGTGTTAAGTGGGTTGACTTTATTAGGCTGCAGATTTGCATTGCTCTGGCTGAGTTTTGCTGTGTGGATCTGCAGATGCCTATACATTTCTGCTGTAATATACATGCATTTATTGAAAAACCTACATATTTTGGAGCAAAGAATTACTGACTGCTGAAACCAGAAGAAAGCAGTGGGATCTAGTGGCTACAATAGGGGTTATGAAATTGGGATGAGTAGGTTTAGATTCCACCTCTGCTACTGACTGATTACAAGAACTTTGTTACTTATGTATGACAATACTAAATAAATGAGGTTTCAGTATCAAACTGCAGTGTAAAGGTTGTGCAGTTACATCAATGAGCTGAGTCTAACTAGGAATACCACCATTTAAAACTACTACTTACCCATTAATCGTATTTACATATGCTGCATGTCACTTAGATTGGATACAAAGGCGTGTGCATTACATATGGGATTAAAATCACCTGACTTCAATTTCTAGTGTGCAGAATCTTGGTTAACTATTTTTTAGTTTTTATAAGTCTCCATTTATATAGTCAGGAGGTTGCCTAGAATGTCCCCACATAAATCTATTCCTGCCACATCACTGAGTCCCCTAGAGAGTCTGCCAGGAGACAATCCTGACCACTCAGATATTTTGAAGGAGCAGATTGGAAAAGAGAAATCATCAGCAAGGGAAAAAAAATAAAATAAAAAAAGCAAGCTCAACCCTGAAAATTGATTGGTGTATCATGGACAAAATAATGGGAGAAACAACCAGAATGTATAAAAAAACCCCACACATGTCTTAAGTGAACAAACCTATTAACTCAGCTTTATAGGCAATAGAAGAAAAGAAGATAGATTGAAGGAAAACATTTTCAAGTGTATTATTAGTAATGTTAGCAGAGCTTTATCTTCATTTTGGTTGTTTTCCCTGAGCTCCCGTAGAAAAACAGAGTAATCATTATAGTTGCTTTCTCTCCCATTGCCTTAAAAGTACATTAACGCTCCCAAATAAATTACTTCTGTAAAAACCAAAAAGCAACAAAAAAGCAGTGTGCAACTAAAAACACAGCGTGCTTTCCAGTGAGGCTTTCCTGCCCATCTTCAGAGGTTGGGAGGCCAGCAGGTGAGGTGACACCGGGGCGTTCTCCAGGCGCGCCCACATTCCCGGGTCCGGGATACCCCGCGCCTCCTGAGCTCCTCCAGCCGCGATCGTTCGGGGGCTAACCATCGATACCACCTTCTCAGAGGGACCCGAGTGTTAAACAACAACGTGGTCTGCAGCCAGAAGAGGGTATTTAACCACAAATCTGGTTCTCACAGATGAAAACTCCTGCGCAAACCCGCAGCGACAGCGAGCGGCCCGGGGAGCTGCGGCGTGTGCGTGTTCCGAGAGCAGCCACCGCCGAGCAGGTCACACAGACAACGCAGGGCAAATAACAAAGAGCACTGATAGCAAATTGCCTCGGCATGCCGTGAGGATGAAACGTGGAGTCAAAAAATCGGTGCTAACCTGTCACATGTATCTGACAAGGGAGGAAAAAAACCAAAACAACGCAGCGCAGCTCTTGCCTACAGAGGAGCTGCTAAAGGATGTCTGGATTTACTGTAAAAGTTACAATGATGTCCCATCCTGGGGTCTCCAAGCAACTGTGATTAGGAAAACTGGAACAACAAGTACAGATGAAGCTGTGAGCCTGCCGAATTGCTTTGATGCCTGGGCTTAGGTTCAGTTCTCAGCATCACACTGATAAAACAGCACTGCCATTATAAATGCCTTAATTTCCCTGTGAATTATCAGACATTCCCGGCATTTAAATGACATACACATTTTAAGCTATATTCTCTATGTCAGCCAAAAATGATGGCATTTTTAGCTTGGGTAAGCCTGAGTATTTTAATCACTGCCATTCCAAGAACACTCAAATGACTCAGAGGTACAACATTACAGTCATACTTTAATTTTTGACCCTAATTAATTCATCAAGTTCATAACTATTCTTCTCATCTGAAACTTGTTCTTAGCACTTCAACCTCTGCCTTATAGCTTTAATTTTAAAGACAAAATGAAAATCTCAGCTCTCTTTCCTCTTTCATTAAGATGATTTAAATTATCCAGAATTTTGCCCTCTCCCACAAGTAGCTTGCTTTCACCTTTTTGTAGCATAAATGAGTTGAGAGAAAACTGACTCTCACCAGTAACTAAACCAGAAGAAGTCTAACCCTGAACAAATTAGCAGCACACATTTTGTCTTGAACTAAATTAATATGACTACTAGCACAGGATCAGCCAGGAGACCAGCACCTCACGGTGCAAAAGTACTTACTTTTAAATATTAAAAATACAAAGTGCAACGTGAACACTTCACTTGACAACATCGCAAAGAGATTAGCTGAAACCAGTTTAACAAAGGCCAGGCACAGCAGAAAAGCCCTCCAGGTCAGAAGGTTTCAGTTAAGCTGAGTGGATGCTCTGATGCTGCTCCCCTAGTCCTTATAACTGTGTAAACCTCCAAAGTATAATGAAAATCAACCCACAAAGTGAGAAAACAGCACTTTCTCTTTTCATTCCAGCAGTAGTGATGCTGTCACCTTTTTTATTTCCCTAAATGTTTTCTGGTCCTGTGTTTGTGTTGTCACTGCAGATTCTCAGCAATTGGGTCACAGAGTACAGAGAGAACCCGCTGCATTGCTGATGTGACTCAAATAATCCTCCACTCGCCCAGGGCACAACTACTGGTGCAGGAGATAATTAAACACTGGCTATTGCCTTTTTCTCAATGCACTCAGAAAGGAGATTAAAAGAACAAGGCTTGGAACTAAATCCAGGGTTGCATTATTGCCTTGATATGGGTATAAATGGACAGAAAGGGATTCAGGTATCAGTGGAAACTGGGATTTTTGCATGCTTTGACAGCAATAAGAATTTTTAAGCTTGTATCAATAATACTTGCCAGAAATTAACCAAGCAAGTAATTCCAACAGAGCAGTTTTACTCTAGCACCAAGAGACTGACATGCCATTTCTAGAGACTGAAATGCCAGATCAGTATTGTCTGGCTTGTGTTTCAGGACCAGTAAGATTTTTCTAAATTAATCATCTCCCAGAAGAGCATTTTCTTTGTGAGGTAAATATTTCACAGATCTCTCATTTTGACACTTCTATTTTGATAGCACAGCACAGGTGAGCAAAGTGTTCAATTTTATGTTGCAGTAATTAATTTTCTGTTTCTTACCAGGTTCAAGGAAAAAGAAAAAACTAATTCTGAAATTTCAACAGGTTACTTGCTGGTTTTATTCTTTGGTACACTTTTAACCAGCTCTGTTTCACTTCTAGGTACTATGCAGAAAGATGTCAAATTTCTGCCATGTGGATAATATGAAATAAAAACTTCATTCCAAGTATATCAAATAGATGATAAAAGTTATACATATGAGTAGTAAATTATTAGCTAGGGAAGGAATAGTTTAATCACTGTATATAACATACCTGCAATAACTAAGCACAGTAGGTTAGTCCCATGTTTATAGGTTTGGGATTTGTTTGTTTGGTGTTTTTTTGTTTTGAGTTAGCCAAGAAGGAAGAACAAATGTAACAACTAATGTTTTAAAATCTTGAGTCATATTCTTTGGAGTATTGATGAGTGAATGAAGGCAGAAGGCCTTAGATCAAGACTGCTGAAAGATAAAATCTTCTTCAGCTACAAATCAGTGGCAGCTATTTAGGTGAGAGAGCTTGTAAAGTCCTGTACAAAATATTATTCTCTTCTATGTTAACAAATGTGAGTAGGTTTAAAGCTTCCAAAAAAAGACAACAAGAACAGCGAGATGAAAGGTGAACGTGGACTTTCTGTGAGTCTCAGAGCTTCTGGTTTACATATTTTAGCTGCTTGCTCACTTCAGAGTCTAATTCTGAAAGCAGAGAAAGTATCTGCCTTGTCTTGTAAGGTATGTTACCTTAAGAGTATCTTTTAATTTATTCTGATCCTAAACTAATGGAAAACAGAAGGCAGAGCAAGAGAACTAAAGCCCCAGGACAATTTATGTGAGTGAAGAATAAATCAGAGTCATTCTGGTGTCATTGGTGTCTCATTTACAATTGTGAAGTTGCAAAACACAAACCTCATTTATTTTCCTCCAGATTAGGTCAAAATCTGCCCCATCTTGAAAACAAACCTTAATACTCGTTATGGATAACTTTTTATTTGCTCCAATGTCCTGTGCATCTCTGCTCTGACATTCTCTGACATCGCTGAACATGAAGCACAGGGGCTTTTTTTGTGCTCAGATACAGCTCCTGTGAAAGGCCACTGAGAAAAATGATTTTGTTACATCGTCCCAGCAATGACCTCAATCCTGACTGAGGAGCTAATTCGATTCCAAGGACTCTCACTATCAGATGCTGTCAATTTGTCCCTTTTTTTTTTTTTTTTATATAGTAATATCTAATATGGAATAGAGTTACTAGGAAGTGAGCTGAGACCAGCAAAATTCACTTCAATTAGGGAATAAGACAGCCCTGAAATTTCTCCCCTAGAGGAAAAGAGACCATGGCTTTTCATACACATACCTGTAGAGGTTGTCAGTAAATGAAGTACAATCATATAAGCAGGATTTCTGCTTGCACTTGAGATGTGCAAATATTTTATGTGCCCCTACTTCTTCTGCTGGTGAAGGAATCTAAATCAAATGAAAACTGTGAATTTTGAATTCTTGCATTATGAGGTCAACTTCCCTCCCAGTTCCTCATTTCCTCTGGACATGTCAGTTCAAAATGTCCACACACAAAAGAACCAGAGAATGGTTTGAGTTGGAAGTGACCTCAAAGATCATTCAGTCCCAACCCCCAGCCATGGGCAGGGACACCTTCCACTAGCCCAGGTTGCTCCAAGCCCTGTCCAACCTGCCCTTGGACACTCCCAGGGATGGGGCAGCCACAGCTTCTCTGGGCAACCTGTGCCAGGGCCTGCCCACCCTCACAGGGAGGAATATTTTCCCAGTATCTAATCTAAACAGAGAATCCTTCAGTTTAAGGCCCTTCCCCCATTGTTCTGTCACCACATGCCCTTGTGAAAAGTCCCTGTCCAACCTTCTTATAAGCCCTTTTCATATATAATGCAGTTTGATAACTCCAAATTTCATCATGCTTTTGCTTCAGAAACCACCAGGGACTGCAACAGGTCGTACCCAACCTCACTGAACAGAGGTGTGGAGGATGCAGCCCAGCATTCAGAGCTGGCGAGTGGATGCCTGTGCTTCAAAATAGTCCTATTATCTCATTTGCACTGTCACACAAATTGCTGTGAGAGTGAAGGCAAATTAAACACATTCAGACTGAGCCAAATTCAGTTGTATGGTTGGAAAAGTAGGAGAAATGAAAGACACCGTGTAAAATCAGATGGTGCAAGGCAAAGGGGCGGAAAGGTTTTTGAAACTGGGAGAGAGGCTTGTAAAAAAGGCACCAAAACAAATTCTGATTGGCAGATTGTGGGAAAATGTGACGCTTTTGGGAGGCGTTTTTTATCTGAAAAGCACAATATACAACAGAGAGAAGTATATAGAGTGAACTCTGGCAAGCTTTGCAGCACAAAGCCCTGACACTGCAGTCTTGTTTCCCATCAATGTATTTTGAACTCACCTGATGTTTCCAGATTCAGTTATTTCTCAGATTTAAAATATGAGATATTAACTCCTGTCAGCCTCTCCTTTATGTCATTTTCCTTCATTATTCCTCCTTTTTCCAGTCTAGCTTGGTTTTGCTTCCACTTAGCAAAGCTAGCTTAGCTGCAAGCCTTTACTGCAGCCCAGAGACTGACAAAGCTCCACCAATATTAACAACAGTGACAGTACGAGTTTCCCTGGTCCCAGAGTATGAGCTGAGCTTGTGTTCTGCTACTAATGCCAGAGACAGGAAGGGCAGCTTTGGTCTGAATCATTTATCTTTGTTTACCTTGATTTGCCTTTTAGTAGGTGACACCAAATTTACACACCAAAACCTCAACACTAGGTTATTCTTCTGCTTTTCCAAGACAATAATTACAGCTTCCTAGGGACTGTCAAGCAGGATATCCCCTTACAAAGCACAGTTCTGCTAAAAGAAATAATAAAAATAGCTAAAATAATTAATATTTTTTTAAAATTTAGTAAAAATTTTTGTTGTCTCTATCTAAATGGGTCAAACTCTATTAAAAGGCACAATAGGTGCAAGTGTTTTAATGATAAAACCTGAGCAAAATCCTCTGAATATTTGTACTTGTTTCATCCCCACTAAACCCAAACAAATCTTCAACACTGCAGAAGGATCTTGGCAATGACAATGTGATTCCAAAACAAGAGGGGAAAATAGTGAAGCCCTTGCCTTATTCTTTGCCAGAGACTCCTTCAAAATGGAGAGGATGAGGTTATTTATTGTGCATTTTGTACAATACTCTGTGTTACAGAGACAGTACATTCTACTACGATGAGACAGGAGTCTTTTGGCTCCCAGTGCATTACAGTAAATAGCAACATTAGTGCAGCAGGCTGGAGATTGAAGGCTCCCAATCCTCAGGCAGAAGCCTTATGAACTCCATTCCAACACTGAGGCTCCCAGAAAAAGATCTGTCTGTACATGGGAAGCAGTGGGGGATAGTCTTCAAAAAGTTCCCAGCAGCGCAACTAAAGATCAGACAAGTATTCCTTCTATGAACTAAGCAAGCTGAAATCCCTGGTATCCTTCTCCTGTTCTTTATGCCCAGACACAGAAAAGGGCAAGTTGGGAGCAAACTAAATGCTGTTGCCTTGGTTATTTTTTCCCCCTCCAATATTTAAGTATTTAGACACCTAAAAAGAAAGACATAGGTAAAGCTTTGTGTTTCACATACTGACACTGTCAGAATGTGTCTCTTCAGGTCTCCCGGACTCCTTTGATGCATCACACGAAATCAAACGCCCAGCCTGGTGCACAGATTGTTGCTCTGAAGGAATCATCCCCCATCTCAGCTGAGAACAACACACAAGGGCCCTCCTACACACCAGTAGTGCCATACTGGTCGGCTCGAAGAACGCACTTCTGCTATGTAAATGGCATATGGACTGAAGCAATAAAGTGTTATAAAACGTAAGCGTACATGTTAATTCTGCCCTGGGCACAGGATGGACAGACGGTGGCAGAGGTCACATGTAAGCCAAGATCATCACTAAATTATCACAGGCACTGCAGACAGGAATGAACCAGCAGAGACCAAGCTTGTGCAATGACATCCCGAGAGACAATCCCCACTTTCAATAACTGACAACCCAAACAGGGAGAATCAGAGAGGATCTGCCTGGGATCACAGCATCGGTCTGCACAAATGTCCCTGTGACAGGCTGGCTCAAGATTGGTCCTTCCAGCATTTTCCAGCCTAGCAGCTTCCAAACTCATGTCAGTGCATTGCCACCAACACCAAATGTAACAGTTTTCATCACAGTCTAGGATTTATCTGCTCATATTTACTTAGCATTTGCTGTGGGCTACTGTACTATATTCATTTGCTGATACCCATTTTCCAGTGCCCTTTTATTATTCTCCAGCAGAATAGACTCCTGGCAACATGAAGAATAATGGCCTATTCACAGTCTTAGTCCTAATTAGGAAACATGTTTGTATTCCATGGAGAAATCAGAATCCCATAATAAGGGCTGTATCAGCCATTAAAGACTCGCTTTAGTCTCACTGAAACACCTAACTGGTGTAGCAAAGTTTAAAGTATTTATGACAAGGCTGTCTGTAGTTCTAAGGCTGGCACAAAGATATTACACATCATTTGCATAATGTGGGAAGGGAATATCCCTGACCTACAGCATGAGCACATAAGGGAAAGGGAAGCACATGCATTGGAAGAGACCTGGCAACAACACTCAACTAACCTAATGAAACTATAACAAAGGGCAGGAAAACAGAAAAGTATGGATTAAAGGCTACTCATTTTAGAAAATAGTAGCCCTAATCAGTTGATGTCTATATTTGTTGCAACTGTTATTAGAAACCATCCCAAATCAGACTAGGCTTTTTGTTCCAGGTATCCCACAAACTTCCAAGGTGAATTGTGGCACAGAGACAGACAGTAGATTGCACCCAATTGTAATACAGGCTGTAAGAGTTTACTCCCGACTAAGGTCTAGCCTCAAATTCCCAAGGAGGAGAGCACAGCACCTTCAGCAAAATTTTGGTATATAGAATAGCCTTAAATAGGGGAAAAAAGTCCAAGCAAGTCACAGCAAAAGAAAAAATATTTTCCATTTTACTGATTTTAAAATCTATCTGTGACTTGCCTGAAACTTGTCCATGCCCAAGGAAAGTCTGCACGTGTTGTGAGAGAAGGAAAACCAATTACAGGTTCCTAACAGCAGTTCTGGAGCTGCCACTCAGAGGGGCTCACGTTCTCAGCAACAGAGCAGACTGAGGAGACAGGATTTGAGTGCCTGAGTTGCAAACTTCAACTTTTATATCCCTCTATCATTTGCAGTTTCCCTTTCTAATCCTGACAGTAAGAAATTCCCCCAGAGTTTCTTGACACAGTTTTTTGATGCCGTTTTGAGGA
>JAWWEU010000020.1:4147908-4171825 GCA_035583155.1 Acropternis orthonyx
CTACTTGTTATTTTTCTTTGCTCCACGGACTCTGTAATTTTCCTAAATTTAATAAAAGAGAAATTTTTCTCACAATACCTACAATAGTCCTTGAAATCTGAAATTCCTCTAAAAATTCCACAACTTATTTGTTCTCAACAGCACAAACACTTTGGTAATAATCTTATTCTAAACATCCAGAGTTTGCCAAACTTCATTTACTTTTAATGAGATGGCAGATATTTTACAGTGTATAACATTTTTATACATTTTATGATATAAAGGCTAATTACAGATTTGTGTTCCTTCTGTTCAGCTGGGAGTGCACACGCTCCTTGTAACATCATATTTGGAGGACTGTGATTACCCAATCCCCAAGGAAGTATGTTTCAAAATAACAAATTGTCTTTATTTAACTGTTTCAGAAACCCAAAGAAATTAGAATTCTCACAGCAGCTTAATGAGATTTTTTTCCTTCAGTGCCGGGCACATGACAGCTTGGCTTTATCACAGGGCCTCAAATTTCTGCCACTGGATACCACAACACCCAAAGGCCAGAGCACCAGTGCAGAGACCTCTGCAATGCTATCAAAGAAAACGCAACTTATTCCTTTGCTGTTTCCCCTTCCTCTGAGAAATGTTTGTGTTTCAACAGTTTTTATCGGGGTGAGAAGGGTGGGGGAGAAAATGAAAAAACACTGCTCAGGTGGCACATCCATCAAAGAACTGTAGGAATGTGCTGTAGACTTGACGTCCAGAGCAAAACATTCAGGTGTACACTGAACTGGCCCAATATCTAGGATATGAGCAAAAAAAGACATCTTTTTTTCCTCTTTAGTTTTTTTTAATTTATGTTCTTTTAATATCTGCCACAAAAGGCTCAGACATCACGTTCTTGAAAAGACTTGTTATAACAAAAAAAATTGTCTTGAATGTTAATATAAAATCCTTGCCTCCAGACATCTTATTTAGCTTTGGCCATTCTAGATCTCTAAATCGAGGAATACCATTTAAATTCCTTAGAGAATGGGATCTATTGCTTTCATCATCAGCATCAAAGTCTTACTTCCAGAATCTGGTAGTGAATATAAGCTGCTGAACTTCTTGAAGTGTTTATTTTTCCTTTAATAAGCTTCCATTTCCCACTCACAAAAGAAGTTCTGATTTCAGGGCCAGATAAGGATTTTTCCCATAATCATTAATAAATCTTTAGAATCACCCCAAATTATCACAAAATCAATGACTTAAATGTTATTTACTAAGTCAGTATTTCCTTTTCACCAAGTCCAAGGAAATTATACAGCAATAGAGCATTTGCTGCAGTAACATTTTCATCATAACTAACACAGGCTAATATTCTGTGTAAAATTACTACCATGAATTAACTTTATGTCTGTAGAAAATGAGATTGTATGTAATTACTGATTTCCATTCACAATAAACTAAGCAAATTATCTTCACAAACATAAATGCACCATAAATTTGTTTTGAGGCGTAATGAAGAAATAAATTTGTGAAAGAAATATGGACTGAATCTGCCAAATTATTGTAAATGATAGTTTCTTTAAAATTAAGGCATGTAATTGCAATTGGAAAATGTTATCCTCTTAATGGTTGTATTATTATTTAGGTAGACCAATAATCCTCTTTGCTGATGCTTCACTTCTAAACTATTGGCAGATTTTATGCATTTTAATATCAAAATGCCATGCAATCTATAAATAGAATGATTTACCATTTGCAGGATTAGGTTCGTCCTAATGAATTTTAGAGGATTTTAAAAATGGGGATAAAAATGCTTAGTAGAAAGTCTCACATTTTTTCTGCTCATATTATTTAACTGAGTGTACTCATTCAATAGACAAGATTGTTTTAACATATGGTTCCTCGAGTTTAATGTTAATGAGTGAAAATCACTGTACTGAATATGACATTTTAAATCAAATAAAGCAATCAGTTTGATGATGTTTTAACAATTGCACATTACATCCTGCAATAAAACTGCAAAGTTACCTTCCTTAAAATGCCACAGAAATTTAAACACTCGTCTTGTTTTAAGGCATCATTGTTATTTGACATTTCAAAAGCATTAAACCCTGCTTGATATGCCCTCTACCTTGTTGATGACCAGGCATTTTAAGACACTGTTAAAAATTTCAGCTGCTTTTAAGTGGCCATACAGCTCCGAGGGTATTTACTAATGTTCACAACCCTACAAAATCCATCATACGCTGCTACTAAAAATGTGAATTGCTTCTCTCTCCAAAAATGTGTTTTTGCTCATAGCTGTTATGTTACTTTGTGTTTTCTTTAGACTAGATAAATACAGCACAGCAAAAAAACCACATCCAAGTTGCCATTTGAAGTAACCGAGGGTCAAATCAGCAGAAACTGCTCCAGAGAACTGTGCGAGCTGTGGCTGCTGCCAGGATGCCCAGCAGCTTTCCAACCAGCCAGGCAAGTATTGCACAGAGTGAGAACTCAAAAAGGGATCTCAAAATACACTACATCCCTGTGTCCTGCTGCTGCACATTGGACAACCCGGAGTCACATTCCAAATTTTCTCATCCTTGTGGTTACCTCATCTCATCCCTGCAGGACTTTTCGCCTCCTCTTTCCATCTTTTGCACCTGACACAACTTTGCCTTTGGGAAAGGGAACTTAGTGAAACTAAGCTGCTAAAGAGACATAGCCTTAGAAAACTTGCCTTTCTCAGACAGATTCAGGTTGGAATAATTTTAAAATAAAATAGATCCTATAACAGAATATCTATATTTTCAAGGGAGGGAAGGCCATGATAATCTTTTTCTGCTCTCCCCAGCCACCTAAATCAGCTTAGACAAAAGCAACTACTTTATTACTGAATTGTGGGAATTTCATTCCTTCCTAGATCCATTGGCACCACACCTAGGAGGTGGGAGAAGCCTTCCTCACTGCCCCTACTGGGAAAACAAAGGTACAGTCAAGCTGCAGTTTGCACTTACTCACTTCCATGAGGCAGCTTCACCATATTAGTCATGCAAAGTAAAATGGAGCTAAGTTATGGTTGGGAAGAATTAACTTTACTTTGCACTATATTTTAGTTGGAATATAAGTTGTTGTTTGTTTGTTTTTTATTTTTTTTTTTTTCAAATAAGCAGAGTTGCAGCAAGCAAAAGGTCACTACAGCCAGCTCTGCTGGCAATAACTTCCAAGCTGAAGAAAAGTTATTTCCTAGGCCAATCACAAGCCCTTGTCTGATGTTATGGTGGTGATCTAAAACATTTTAAAAAGCCAATTTTATTTATTTATGCAGCAGGCTCTAAATCAATGGCAAAGTTGTCCTTTCTTGTTCAAAGGAAGACTCAATACTCTTTTTGTTCATTATTTTCTTTAAAAAATTGCAGATGTTCAAGTTTGGGCCTCCCACTAAGACTCTGTATAGTGAAAGTACAGATCAGAAAACAGTGGTCTTGAATTTTTTATCTGAATAAAACTAAACACAACAAGCTACAGAACAAGCTTTTTTATTCTAAAAATTTGTAATGCTGTTTCAACAACAGGCAACATGGGAAAAGTCTGCTGAAATTCCTAACATTACAGAAATGCCAATTATCCTGAACTCAACAGAAGTGTAACGCTAAATATTGGGAACTTTAAAATAATGTTTTTTTCAGAGGTGGTTCACGAGTGCCACAAAAAACCCTTCTCTCCCATGCAGGACCTCCAGCAAATGTTTCCTGCATGACCCTGAAGGCTCCTCACTCAGCTCCTGGTGCTGGTGCTGCAGCATCCCAGGACACAGAGCTGAGCTCAGCTCCCAGCCCTGAATTACTGCCTCTTGCAATGAAGCAAACACTCCAAGTGGCAACAGCTGAGTTAATGCTTCTGCCAACTACCACATAAAGCAGTGGTAGTAAAACAGAGTGTACTGACATTCCAGCATAGTAAATTAGTCTGTAACGAGAAAATGATTCTCAGTCATCCAGATAATCCAGAGAGATCTGGTTCTTTGCTGCCTGTCCTAGGCATAAAAAGCGAGTTTGAATCCTAATATGAAATCATTGAGTCAGTTTGGGTTTGGATTTTGTCAGACAGTGCTGGAAGAACACAACAAGAAACTGGAGATCATCAGTAACTAACATAAGTAATAACAAAGATTAACTGCAAATCACCTGCAAGGGAAGGGAGAAGGACAAGCATGTGCCACTGAGCAGAATCCACATATTTCAAGTGTATTTCACTGTTCACAGGAAGCTCAGTAAACTTGGGGAAAAGAGCAATTTAACCTGTAAACTCCTACTCATGCCATATTAACAATGTGGTTTCACATTATATACAAACCACTAGGTGCTTGCTGACATTCCCAGTTTGGCTTCTCCCATCATATCCAGTTAAATCAGGCTTAGCAAGTTCTTGCTGCTCTGACAAAGGTCTGTGACACTGAGAATAACCCCTTTTACCCTTTACTTTGGGCACCTCACTTTGCTTTTTGTGAATAAACTACTCCAATGACAATTTCTAACTCCTTTACACAAACTAAATCCAGATGTTTTAAACACTGAAATCAAGCTGTGATTCAGCCTCAAAATCCCTGAGCAGAGTGGACTGAAGATCAAAAGGCTAAAGACAGGCTAATGCCTGAAGAGTTATCAGAGAGGAAAGGGCACTTAATTCAATTTCTTGCTACCTCGCTCTGATAAAGGTACTTAGGGGCTCATTCTGCAGAGAAAAGAATCTTTTCATTTACCAAATATTTGAAGAGGATTCTACAGTGTAATTAATAAATTAGTATTTTCATGGACTTTGGATTCTGGAATGATGGTAAGTACTTTAAATTAGAGTTACTGCTCATAAATGTGGATATCTCCCTAAGTAGTTTAGTCCCAGGCCAGATATTCTCTATTCCATATGCAGGAAACACAAGAGATGTCTTTGAGATCTTGTAGATAATCTCAGTCCTAGAGGGCTTCACTGCAGATCACCATAAATTGCCACAGTCCTGAAGTCCTATTTTAAGCAACACAGAACAAAAAAGACCTGTGTAAAGTAGAAGAGAAGTAGAGACAAATATTACTTTCCATGAGGAATCTGTGAGGATAGCTTAGCTAGATTGATTTATGAGGCAATATCTCCTTTGTCTTCTTTTTCTCCATGTCCAAAGGGTGGAAAATCTATATGTGAGGCTGTTGCAGGACTGATAAATTCATTAGTGCTTACAGAGAACTGCATTCTGAGCATCAGGAGTATCCCAAGAAGCAGCTATTGCTGTGTAGTTGCTGTTCCCTGTGTGTGCAGGGGAGGGATGAAGGGAACGTGCTGCTGGGTGAAACAGAGCACCTCGACCCAGGTACTTCATATGCTGTTGCTCCTACTTCAGGCTGCTACAAAACAAGACAGCAAGGCAGAAGGTAAGTGGAAAATTGTATTACTCAAAGAAATTTAAATGCTTGCTTAGAAGCTTAGGAGTTGCGGTTCTGAATGAAGCGATTCTGGAGAAAGGACTAAAGGGGAGAGGAAAAAAATAATTACAAGAAACAGTTCCTAGACACAAAATGCATCTCTTCCATGAAACAACGAACAATGTGACATGAGCTGAAGAGCACCACAATAGATATGTCTAGCACTTGGGCACATTTCTTTTTCTAAAGAATATCTAAGAAAAGCTGAGAATTTATGGAGCTATTATTAAAAAACAAAAAAAAACCAAAAACCAAAAAACACAAAAAATCAAAAAAACTAACCAAACAAAACCCCAAATCAAAACTAAAGAAACAAACAAAAACACCACAAAAATATATACACAGAGAGAGTCTTAGATGATAGGAGCAATGTCAGGAAAATATCAGCAGCACCTGCCAAAAATGAATATTTATTTCTCTATTACACAGCAATCATTGTAGTTTAGAAAGACCAGTCATAGACTGATGGTGAAGAGTTGTGGTGCAAAAATGCTCAAGAACATTCTCAGTGTAACATCTAATCTGAGAACTGCACCACAAATGTTTGAAAAAGAGCTATTGCTAGTGGTATTAGCACTGTTTTCCCTACAAAAGCCAATGTAAATAAATGTGGTAGAAAATAAACAGCATCTATCTGTGATGCTAAAGAATTTTCCCAAGAAAATTTGTCTTATTGAATGGAAAGCTGGACTTTTATTTATAACAGTTTATAATTACAGTCCAATCTCTTATCTGCCTGGTTTTCTGCACTGCATATGTAAAATTCAACTTTAAAAGTGAAAGAAAAATATGAAAAAGGTTGGAGGGATATATCTCACAAAATTAATTCCAAAACATTATCTCATCTCTTACTCATGATGCAGAGTCTGATTACATGATCACATATTTGTCCTCAGCATCTGAGGCTTGCCATCTTGATCAAATAAGTTCCCAAATACCTCAAAGGCAGAGCTAAAAAAACTTCCAGCTTCACTGAAAGAATTAATAGTATCAAGTAAATGAGGCAGGAGTATTAAAATGAAAAAAAGGTTTGCAGATCATCACCTCTGCTTCAAATTATAGCCCAAATCTGGCAAAAAACCCAACAGAGACACATGTGCTGATTTACCTCCACAGGTGTTCTGGCCTTGACAGGAATCCTGAAAAGCTGGGGTCTTCTGATTTGCAAACTTGGGAGTGATATATAAAATGACATAACTCTAACCCAAAGAGCTTGTATTCAGGATACAGAATAGTTGAGGCATGGTCAAGGAGCCAGGCATGGCTTTGGGTCACATATCTGGCTCATTTTATATTGGATTCTATTTAGTGAATGAATTAGGGGTCTGATAATAGAGCTGGAGAATAAAAATAATGAAAAAAATAATGAGTAAAGTTAGTGGAGTACAAAACTTCTGTGATTCCCACCCAGGGAAACATCTGGACCTAATGTATACATGCACTCCAATGTCTTAAATTGGTCTTTCTCATGCAGGAAGGAGAAATATTTTTCCTGATGGGAATTATAAAATTCCCAATTTAACAGGGATACTAGAGGGCAAACAACTCATTTTAATGCAGAAAATACATTAGGGAGAATTGACTACGATAACAAGGAGTATTTCAAAACTTAAAAATTATCTTCAATCATTACAATGTTGAATGAAAGCTGAGAGAAAGAAAACACCTCCTCCACTTAATGCCTACATGGAATTATTATTTCCCTCCAGCTCCATATAAGCACTAGAGTCACAAAACAAAATAAGTTTTAAGAATGAGACAGTTTATACACACAAAAAAAACCCTCTATGGTAAGTGCCAACAAAGAACACATTGTACATTAATTGCTGGTCTCTGAGTCCAGACCATCTGTCTCTCGATGTAATGAAGGCTGGCAGCACTGCTGCTATTTGCTCAATAACTAAAATTGGGTCTGAACTAAACCCTCCTCACTGTCTCGTTACACTACCAGCTTGACTTTTGCAAACGCAGGTACAAAAGCAGTGCAGAGCCACCTCTGAGCAGCACTGCCTGAGCCTGCTGGAACGTGCCTGAAGTGGAGAACAGAGGGTATTAGCAGGGATAATGAGGAAGCAGTGAACCCCCTCCCAGCCACACCTGAAAGCAGAGAGCTTTATAACTGCAGTGCTTTCACGTGGTGAGAATGTTCAGTGCATATGGCAGCAGCTGCCTTGGAGCATTGCTGGGCCACTGAGGGGGTGCAGCCTTACTTCACTACTAGAGCTTGGAAATAAATTTGTACTTGTGTAGATGACAACCGTAAGAACTCTTATTGGACTGATGTTTGTAAGCAGATATGAAAGTTTAAGTAATCGCAGCTTAAATACAAGGATAATGAACTACCAGAAAGCTGGGAAGCAGCATGTGATATTAAAATAGCCATAAGTCATATGCTCTGCTCTGCAGGAACAGAAATGTAAGCAAGGGAGAGATTGCATTTGCCATTTAATGTCAGTACACAAGAGCACAACACTGCAGGCAGCTCGTGGCATTTACACTCCAGCATCCATGGAAGTTACACAGTATACCCATAGAACTCACGAAGAATTGTTTTTGCTTGGAGTTTTTGAGGAGACAGTGCAAACATGCAGTTTGCTCCTGCTTTGTGGTGCCCACCCAGCCCTGCAGAGTGGGCTGTGAGCAATGATTCCCATGCTCACTCTCTGTGCCCGACATATCTCTGGGCTCACGCTCAGCCGGTCGGCTGCCCAAGAGGAAGATGTGAGTTATCCTTGAACCTGTGCCTTCCCTCCAGAGAAAACATGGATTGCTTAAAAGGCAACAAGATATAGGGAGGATCTGTGCAGCTGCCTACTGAAGACAGATCTGACTACAGTTCTTTGGCAGCAGTCTCCTCCTGCTAACACCAGCAGTTTTAGGATGTGGGTGGGAGAAAAAGAATAAGCCATTTTCATATATGTGTAGTTCACACAGCTCTCTGAAAGGATGTGGCCATGTTGCTGCAAAGCTGCTCTTTGGAAAGCTGGATTCATCAGTTCCTGGCCTGCTGAGGAAGACTGATGACTTGTCATTATTTTCTGGCTTCAAGATCAACTGGGAGAGGATAGAGGTTCTACTGATTTCCAGATTTTTCCCCAGGAAATCTGTCCTGATCTATTTTTTTTTCTTCTTTTTGTACTGACAGATTGTTATGAATGGCACTTGTGATTCTCAATAACTCATTGACATGGGGAGGAAATATTTTTCACTATTAATTAAAATCCTGCAAAGAGATTGGTACAGGTGGAAGTGATTGAACCTATTTCTATAGGGAAAGGTCAAATCCATTACAATGATTTTCCACTCAAAAAAAAAAAAAAAAATTAATTGTCAGTTGAAGATACCATTGGACGGTTTAAAGAGGATTTTTTTCCAAAGTCAGAACAACTGTTCAAAGAGTTCCTGTCAGATGGAAAAGGCATTCCTGTACTCAGACCAAAAAGCTGGAGGTAGTCATTCTACTCAATCTGTGTGCCTTTTTGCATTGGTTGAAACTGATTTGCTATAATGTTTAACGCTTATTAAATTTTCCAGAATTCCATTCTAACAGGTTTTGTAAAAATTGGGATGTTTGCCATTGTATAATTTTTGTTTCATAGAAAGAGAATCACAGAAGGTGTTGAGCTGGAAGGGACCCACAAGGACCATCCAGTCCAGCTCCTGTCCCTGCACAGACACCTCAACAATCCCACCCTGTGCCCCAGAGCATCATCCAAACCCTCCCTGAGCTCTGGCAGCCTCGGGGCTGTGCCCACTGCCCTGGGGAGCCTGGTCAGTGCCCACCACCCTCTGGGGGAAGAGCCTTTTCCTGAGATCCAACCTAACCCTGTCCTGGCACAGCTCCAGCTGTTTCCTCAGGCCCTGTCACTGCTCACCAGAGAGGAGAGATCAGTGCCTGATCCTTATTTACAAAATCCAGTGCTCAAGCTAAAATCAGTTTGGGCTTTTGTTTCCAAACTACCAAACAAAAACTGTAAGTTTTTCATGGAAGGAGTGGCCTCACTGACCATTTTCCATGGGGATATTTAGATGTTTTCCTTAAAACAGGATGTGTATGTGTGCCTGAGGGGCAAGGGAGAAGGAAGTTTTCATAACAACAGTTTTAAAAATGGGAATTAAACATGGAAATCCGGTATCCAGTACTGGGCTCTCCAGGAGAAGGGAGATACAGAGCTACTGGAGAGAGTTTAGTGGAGAACAACCAAGGTGATTCAGGGACTGGAGTCTCTCTCATACTAGGAAAGGCTGAGTTGGGCTGGGGGATCCCTTCAATGGGAGGGCGTAAAGAAGATCCAGCCACGATCTTCCCAAAGGTGCTCAGTAACAAGACAACAGGCAGCAGGCCCAAACTGAAACACAGGAGGATCTACTGGAACAAGAATCACTGTTTCATTGTGAGATTGACCAAGCACTGGCACAGGTTGCCCAGGGGAGTTGTGGAGTCTCCATCCTTGGAGATATTCAAAAGCCTTCTGGTCCTGGCAGCCTGTTCTGGTTGACCTTACTTGAGCAGTGGGGTAGGAGAAGATGACCACCAAGGGTCTTTTCTTACCTGAACAATTCAGTGAGTCTGTGATCCAAGGTCTTGTTTCTAGAGGCACTCCTTCAAACATTGCAGCCAGCCCAGACAGGGCGGCTCGCTCTGGGAGCTGCAGCAGTGGGCACTGGCTGTGTGTTTGTTCTCAGGCTGAGCTTCACCCCAGTGACCCACCTCAGTAGTGTGCACCTGCATCTTTCACACTACAACAGCCCATCCCTGACATGTTCTTTAACAGATACAAAAATGTGGTTGATTTACCTTTCAAGCATATCACAGGTTCTAGTGGAAATAGGGACCCAGAGGAAAGTAGTTCACCACTTTGGACATCTAAATATGCTTTCCAAGTAGCCAACTCAGATGCTGAGGGTCAAATCTCACTCTGGTGAACATCCCTCTATGAGTACCCCAACTGCTGCAACCAATCAAATGTTGTCCTGCCCTCTAAAAGCAACTCTTGAGTTTGCAAACTCTGGTCTGAATCATCAACTCTATTCCAACAGGAAAGCAAGATTTACTCCTCCCCACATTCCTCTTGACTTCTGGTGTAATGGTCTAGAAAATGACAGCACAAGAGCACTCATCCTCTTTTGCCAAGAGGAGCAGGAACAGTGGGTCAAAAGTTCCCAGAGAAATCAACAAAATTGTAACTTGCCAACAGACAAAACAAATCTATTTTTCCAGGCTGCCCGTTCTTCCATAGTGTGATTTAAATGAAATCCCACAATAGCCAACATTTTAAGATGTCTGCATGAGCAAAATGTTGTGGCCTCCTTTTCCCACCCTGGGACTGTAACAGCTGATAATGGAGTCAGCAATATAATACTGACTCCAGATATATTTGAGCACTGTCTGAAACCTGATTGTGCATGACTTTCAGAGAGCATAAGCCATGGAAAGTACGTTTGATGCAGCCTAAAACTCCCAATCTTTTTCATTTTTATAGTTTCATGGCCTTGCAAGCTTGAAAATTCCTTAGAGAGCATGTGGTAAAACAAAAAACAACAAACAAACAAACAAACAAAAGTGACTAACATATTCTTGCAATTGGTGCCAGCCCAGTGGGACTGAAAATGTGTTGTGCAAAGATATAGGAAGCAAACAGTAGTATGAGAATGCCCTTCTTTTAGAAAGTTGGAAGTTCAACATCTCTGCATGAGACAATGAAAAAACAAGATGAGAAATAGGAAGCTACGTAATGGATCTCACTGAAATCTTCAGTCTGACCCAAAGACCAGAGTCTCATTTACTTTATGACCCTGTAAGACTTTCACTAACTAGGCAGAAATAAACAAGAAGGATGTGAATTTGCACCCAAATCTGCTCTGAAATGTTCTGGCAGAACAAAGTGACATATTTCATTATTTCTTAATCTTTTATAATTGTGGCCTGCAGCCAAAAGGACAGTCCCAGATTCCAGAACTATGATTCGCACATCTACCTGACAACTAGCCCTAAACCCAAAGTTCTTCCAGTTTCATGCACTTGTACCTGAATCCACAGACAGGGAATTCCCCTGATTACAATGATGTGGTTTAAAGGTAAGGCTGGAGAACAGACAACCACCCTTTCGGTAGCACCTTGCAGCAAGGTCAGGAACACCAAGCTGTGCCGAGTCTCGAGTCTAGTCTGTGCAGGTACAGCAGCAGAGAAGGAGCTCCATCCCACATAAAACAGGAGGCTACAGAGAGATGACTCTTTACTGCAAAGAAAGTTAATTTGTGAAAAGAGAACATATGAAAGTTTTTGGAAGTCCAAGTGAGCACCTACAGGATTTCAATTTTGAGGTTTTGAGTTGTGGCATTTTCAGTCTAGTCTGCAACTCCAAACCACATTTTCACTTATCTTAATTACTGCATCTAATTAATTTATTTTATTGAAAGCTGGATTAAGTGTTTGTAAATATTTTCCAAACTTTATAAATTAACACTCTGCATGGTATTTAAAAAAACCCACTACCTATAAAAATCCCCTAACCTAAATTCATTAGCTCCTTCCTTGTAATGGAACTAAAGCAGTATTACAGAAGTCATACCAGCGCAGCTGTCTTAATATGTTGTTGAAATAAAACAAACTGACCTTGTTTCCTGAACAATCCATTCTACATATTACTTTTGAATGAGTTCTTGGCATATAGAGGCAGAATTATAGTCAAACATACCTCTGCAAAAGCAAAGATTCAAATAATTTTCCTATTATCTCCATTACAATCAAATTATTTAAGAGCAGTATCTCTTAAGGATGATAGAAATGCATATTTTGATAGATTTCAAGCCCTCTCTAGCAAGGTCACTTCTAAATGGAATGAAATACACCCATTACAGTTTTCTGGTAGTCAGTGCACGATTTTTACAAAAGGCAAAAGCATAGCTGGTCCTGACTTGAACAACAGTGGGAGCAATAAAGACAAAGAAACATTTCACCCTCTCTTGCACTCCCTGCTTAAGTGGGTTTGGGGAACCACAGGGTAGTTCCCTGAAGTTTCTCTCTGTGACTGTTTGCCAGGAGAAAATTATGTGGCAGCTAAAACGCTCTACAGATACGCAGGACCAGCCAAAAAAAGTCTCCAACTTCCAGCAAGGAAGGCATTCTTCCTTGTCTTAAAGAGGGACGCAGTGGATGTGTTCCCTCTGCACGCCAGATTGTCCGTTCAGGCAACGCCTCCAGAGCGATGTCTCCAGTGCTCAGTGGAGCAGGGAATTCTGTGCTGTGGGGTAACAATTAGCAATTACAATATGGTTCAAAGTAAAAACTCAGAGAAGCTGATGCAAGGAGGAGCGAATAAAATTTCCTTCAAATTAAATTTCAGCTGTGCTCCATTATACCTACAATTTTTCTTTGGTGATTCTTCCACCCTCCCCCCAAACTGTGCAGACAGCATTTTTATTTGAAGTCCTAAATCTCAACAAATCACACCTTGAGAAGGTAAAAAACTATTAAGATTTTCCATTCCAAAGCACCAAAGTTGTGAAAAACCTATATTAGGTAACAGTTATAGCTTAGTGAATAAAACCAAAGTATAGATATTTCTACAACTGTTTGTAGTTGATTCCAATCTACCTGGAAGAATGTTAATCATATTTACATAATCTCCCATATATTCATGAAAATACCTGTGTACCATTCCATTTTGGTATTATTTAACACTAATGTTAAGTCATCAATATATTAATGAGTACCTGAAATAAATGTATTTTCTGTATCAATTTGTGGGTACTAGCAAAAACATGACAGAAGTTCACTACAAACTCTAGCTCGCAACTAATTCTTTGACTAGTAAGCACACAAAGACAAGAATAAATGTACTCGCACACACAAATGAGGATCTCTTCATCATGTTTGATCATGAAAAAATAGCCTATCCTTTTTTTTAAAAATGAGGTTTCTGCAAGTTCTTCTTTTTAGTTAGATATTATTTTTCTACTTCATAATGAAGGAAAGCTTATTTATGTAAGTAGCTTATTGGGCTATTTGCATGATCATCCTTATTGACATCCCTGAGAATTCACAGACTGACTAGGAATTCACACTAATGCTCTCTGGCTCTCAGGGGCACCTTAGTCATGTAGATAGTCCAGTTTTAGCTCTGTCTTAATTTCTGACCAAGCAGGCTATAAGCCTATTCCCCTCAAAAAAAACCCCAAAAACTCACCCAAACCACCGTTGAAACACATTAGCACATGACTGTGACAATAAATGCTGCTCCATCTGTGTCATACTGCTCTGCTGATGTCTCTTAGGGACCAGAATTGTGCTGTGCTCTGCACAGAGAATGGGCAGGGCTGGAATACAACCCCTGACAGATAATGGACTCCAGAACACTCCTCATACTCCTTCAAATGAAGCTCAACCTACGCTCCCATTGCAGTGAATCCATGTACATTGTTTTCTGTGTTTCACACAAGCTGCCCACCCATGATGTCAAATAATCTGGATTACAAGCTTTCAGGAAAGCTGCTCAGCAGTGTGATGGATAATCCAGCGTTTCTGTCCTGTCCGTTAATTAATAAATCCCGAGCCCGTGCACTGGCATTTTGCTGAGGTGCTGTTTTCAGACCGTCTGTGGCCAACAGCAGCCTGTGGTTGCAGTCAACCCAAATGCAGCTGTTTAACAACACCACAGTGCACAACTGACACAGAGGTGCACGAGGAGAATGATTACACACAGCATGCATCAATCACCTGGCAGAACAGAAATATAGAGTCATTGTAATAGAACAATATCACATGATAAATACCTTCCCCCTTGAAGTCCTTGTGCCTCAGCATTTAGAGATGATGTATGGCCAGACTTCACCTTGACATTTTCCCCCTAGCAGCAGACTATTGTCCTGTGACATTTTTCTTTGAAGACATATCAGACAAAATTTTTTTTTCAGCAAGAATCTGAATGAACTTCTACACTCGACGATCCTTGTGGGTCCCTTCCAAGTCAACATACTCTGTGATTCTGTAATTCTGTAATTTTGTGACTCTGTGTCTCATGAAAGGAAAGAAACTATTTAAATGAGGAAGTTCAGACTAGGCATAGATTTTTCTACTAAGTTTTCTATTAACAGGGTGGATTTTGCTCCTTTTTTTTATGTAACATTTTCCAACATTTTGTCAGACCTTGCTTTAGCATATTTTTTTCCCATATTCCTCTGCATGTCCCCAGGATCTCTTCTGCTAATTTCTCTGAGTGGAGAGGATTATACCTAGGACAGGGAAAATAGTTCCTTGTAGAACTCAACAGCTGGTTGTTTCTTGTGGGGAAAAAAAGCCACTTATTTTCTTACATCTTCTTTGGACTGTTCGCTACAGCAATGGTCGTGAGGGAAAGGAAAAAGCTCATTGATGTAGCTTCAGCAGCTTACAGAAGGCAGAGTCTGAAGGAACCTCAGAATTGATGCCTGTAGGATTATCCTTTCCAAAAACTATGACTCCAACACCTGCCTGTCACTTTCTGATCTACAGTACACAAAATGCCAGTGAAAACCATGATATTGTGACATAAGGCTGTGAACTGCTTTTTTTTTGTGAGGTATGGGGAAGTTAGGAAGAAGCCCCATCACAAAGCATTGTTATATGTCTATGGGCTGGAGTCACACTGGTGTGGTGACATGGCATTAAAGCTTTAAGCAGTTATGTGCTGTAAGCAGTAAAGAGGAGACTAATGAGGTTCTCTTAAAAGTATGTAAGTGAAACTTTCATGTGGCTTCACAATCTCATGAAGTTTTTGGGACTTGCTTCCCAGAGCAAGTAGAAAGAGGAACTTTAAAAGAAATTGTATTAATGCTATTTTTCATTTCTCACCACCTGCAAAGCTGTGCTTACTGTCCAAGGTTCAAAAGCGTATGGATTGGTAAGGAGGCAAACAACAAACACCTTTTAGCAGCCTTGAAAAGAAAGTAGCACAGCTTAAAACTTCTCTCACTGTTTTGTCAGCACACAGAGTTGCTTTTCTGAATTACAACGCAAACCCCAGGTTAGAGCTGGAGCTGAAGTGATCAAGTGTGCAGGGCAAATGCAGATGATGGCAAGGCACTGCATTTTGTGGCATGAACTTCATCACTAAATGATAGGTAATCCTGAAATATGTGGTATATACGAACATATTTTTAAATTCAGTAGGGCTTGAAATAAGAGGAAAGGCACTGAAGCATTTTAAAGATGTTGAAAAAAAAAAAACTATTACATGCTGAAGTTCATTACCACTGGTAATACAATTGGATTTCACAAAACCAGTTTGTAAATAATTGCATATGAACTGCACATGGTTGCTCACAGTTTATACATGATTACAGTTTGATTGCGGAGACAACCATACAAACAATGAGCTCAATTTCCCCAATAGTTGTAGACGTTTTGCAAATGGGTTCTGTTTACTTAAATCCATTTGGTTAAATGTACTCAGTAAATATTTTTCAGTTGTGAGCCCATGCAGCATACTCAGTGAGGGTTTTCTACAGTTCAATGCTCAGACCTCAGCAGAGACTCTTCTGCTACCTTTAGACTCCCCTGCTTTTCATGTTTTGTTCTTTCCTCTCATCTCTGTGTCTTTCTTTTTTTTTTTTTTTTGGACTGATCAAAAATCCATTACAGCCAAAGGAGAGACTCACAGCAAAGGGTTATGTATCAGGCCGTTATGTTATAAACTGGTACCACAATTACATAGAATTCACATCTATTTACCGTGACAGCTCCATGTACTTCATCATGTCCTGCTGCAGTGCTGCACAAGGGGAGACTGCATGTAGGGTAGGTTGAATACTGATGCTGGGAGAACTGCCAGGGGTTTGAATAAAGTTAGGTTCAAGTAACCGGTCAGTCTGATAATTCTCAGAAAGATTTGCTCAAAATGCATCAGTCTTTTCATACTTCTTAAGCCTGTCACATTAGGCTGGAAACCACTCAATTACAGACTCTTTCAGGGCTGCTGAAGCTGCCATTTCCAGACTCAGCTGACACTCTCACAGAGAGAAGCTTTCCAGAACACTTAGTGCTTTTCCATCTGTGGTTGCAGCATGGTGAATACTCAGCCTCAAGAGACCACAGTGAACCTGCCCGGGTCTGCCAGGAGATTTCTGCTAGCCCAGGGTGGTGCCAGAATTTGAGACGGTCATTAAACATCACACCTGTTACACCTCAGGCACATAGGACAGAAAACATCCAATTCCAAGGAATTTGAGGGGGGGAAAACATCAATCATAAGTTTCTTTTAAATAGGAATTGGAACAGGACAAGACAAAGGTTTTATTTCTCTCCTCACCAAACTTATTCAACTGTCTTTTTTTCCCCTCCTGTCACAAAAAGAAGAAATTTGTGAAGGTAAGTAAAGCCACCCCAAGGAAGGATAATTGGACATCCTGTTCTTGATTTGTACACAGACAGTGTAAATGTACCCCCTTACATGGGATGGGACAGGGGGAGGTGTCTACCTTAGTGGATAAGCTTTTGCTTTTGTCTTAGATTGGTTTTCAAAACTCCAATGAGAACAAGCAGATCTTTCTAAAGTTCTGAGAGAACCACAATCTTAAAAGAACATTTTAGTGATAGATTTAAATGAAAGAAAAATACTTTTGTCTTGCCCACCACAGTTTCTTTGTTCACATAATTAGCAAAATGAATCTCTGCATTAGTTGGATCATCTCACCCAACAAAAGACACCAATGACTCCAGAGCTCCTTGCATGGCCTCAAAGATCCTTTGTGTTGCTTAATAACACACTTTGGTGAAATGGTGCCATTAGACAATTTTAAATTAACAATCTGCCCCATTCTTGTTTACAGTACATCCAAAAGCTACAAACACTTTTCGAAAGCAAGAAATATACTTGATATCTCAGGTGATAATAAAGGCCATCTCAAGACTACAGCAGGCAAACAAAATTCACCTGAACTTAATGAAGTTGTGCCTGTTTATACCAGCCTAGAATTTCAGTCAGAATTGTGTTTTTGGGATATGACTCTACAGTATGCTTAGCAGCTGCCTTCCAGTCATGCAAAGAATGTGGTCATTATTATAGCTGGATATTGTGTTTTTTTGTTAAACAGAGAGAATTATTAATTAGAAAAAGTGCCCTCACTTTCAGGGGCACTAGAAAATATTCTTGTTAAAAATGAAAAACAACTTCACTATTAATTATGTCCACTGAGACCAACACTGTAGCAAAACACCAACCATGTCTTATTAATTCAAAATAACATGTAGAATTATTAAAGATCATTCTTGCAATAATTTTCAGGTATTCTGAAGTTAATACCTTTTATCTGGTACAGTCATTTGTGTGTTTCATACAGACAAAGAAATCTTGTCATTAAAACAGAACAATAAATTAATACTTTTCTTTATTTTTGCCTTGTGAACTGTGATTAATTGAAAATGAAGGTTTATTTTTGAAAAACCTGAAAGAATAGGAAATACTGAAAATAACAAAGTGCACTCAGATTTCTTTTGAAAACACAGATTCTGGCTAGCACTGAATTTGGATGCCCATCTTAATTGGATTTATTAATCTCCTGAACTGGATACGTTTTCCAGGTTCTCTACATTGGGTACCCAGACACCCCCTTGAATCCAAAAAGAGCCTGACTGCTTTCCTTGACCAATAATCTGGGGCATGAGTATTTCTCTTGCTCAGATGATACAAGCATGTATAGTTTATGCTTTTTCTTCTTCATCATCCCTTAAAGCAAAATTCAGTTTCCAAAGTTGAAGGAAGATTTTATGACCCTGGTCCATGCTTGCATCTCCTCCCACATGTGATCACTGAAATCAGCTATTCTCTTTATTACCTTGTGCTGCCCAATCCACCAACAAAATGCTTGATAATTTCATGGATTTATTTTGTCTGGCTTTGTTTGGTTGTTTTTTTGTTTTGTTTGGGGTTTCTTGTTTGGGTTTATTTGTTTGTTTTGTTTTGTTTTTTTGGATTTAAAAGAAGGCAAACAGAAAATTAATTATGCGTTATAGAAAAAGGGTAGAAAACCAGAGAAGTGCTAAGCAAGCTGGTTCAGCAGGTGACAAAGAATGCAGAGAAGGGAACAGACAATGAAGCACTTGGTAAAAATGAAACACTTAAGCAGATACTGTAAGACTGAGACACTGAAGACTTCCATACAGGACTATCTGAGCAATGGGGAAAGTTAAAAAAGACAGAAAGATAAAGTTACCTCAACTGAACAGAGAATGGAGACAGTGGAATGCTCTCATTGCAAGCTTGCAGGGAGATTCTTAATGACCTTGTATATCTTGATAACTCTATCTAGATTTAGTTGGTTACAAAACCAAAAGCTGGTGCATATTGCAATAATTCCCCATGCACAGCTACAGGACTCCTATTTTCAAAGGAGTTTATGCCCAGGTATTGAGCAGAGCAGACCTTTGTCCTGTCTCCAGCTGCCCCCCAGGACACATCTGCAAGACACTGCTGCTTTGGGTGTCTGGCTCAGCCTCCCAAGCTCAC
The DNA here is from genome assembly GCA_035583155.1 of Acropternis orthonyx. Lineage (NCBI taxonomy): Eukaryota > Metazoa > Chordata > Aves > Passeriformes > Rhinocryptidae > Acropternis > Acropternis orthonyx. The sequence goes on from JAWWEU010000020.1 coordinate 4,166,813, forward strand.
TGCCCAGCTTATCCCAGAACACATAAATCCCACATCCACACACCTCACATCAGCTTCCAAAATCAGGGGATGTTTTAAACCAGCCAGCTTCCTCTTCAAAAAGGTGCTAAAACACAACAAGTCATGGCTTAGTACTGTGCAGGTAGAAAACACAGCATTAAGTGGAGGTTCCAGTCACTTGGGAGCAGTGTGAGTCAAAGAAATGAGCACATTTTGCCCAAGAATTGTGCCAGATACATGGTTTCATAACACACCAAGTCATTACTTGAGGAGATAGTGTTCTTCCTCTCATGAAATATTAATGATCATTTCAGGAAGTTTAAAAAATTGTCTCAGAGCAATTTCTCACAGCCATTAATTAAAATAATGAGCACTATAATATTAAAAGTGTAATTCTCTTACATGTCCTCAAGTGTTTGCCTAGAAGTCTCTGTCTATGAGAGGAAAAAAAAATAAAAATCTGAAAACGCAGCAAATTAAAAGTTGATGCTTGTATTACTCCTGGCCAAGCTTGGGATTCTCAGCTTGCAAATATGGAATTGGTTTGTTTTCTTCTTGAGACAAGATGCCACAAACCCAGTGTTTTCCTCAGCATCCTAATTCCCTGTCCCCAACACAGACATGATGGTTTCCATATCTGTGCTTATCAGAAAAGATGACAAGTAACAATCCCCCTGTGCTGATGCAGAAGGGCTGCATGTAAAAAGAGAGTTTTTCACCATTTGAAGATGGCATTGAGCAGCACCCTGCAAGGGAAATGGAGAAGGGCTCTTGTATGCACTGACATTTGGATACCTCAAGAAATTTGTCTCTGCTGCCATTTTATTACTGTGGGTTTTTAGTTCCATGAGCATTCAGATGACTATGGGGGTCTGAGGACAGTTTACATAAAGGCACAGGACTCTACATAGCAATTCACTTTTAAGCTAGTAAGTACAAGGACTTGGAGAATCATCTTATCCAGGATGAAAAGATAACATCTTGTGTCTACCTGTAATGTTCATGATTTGTTGGGAGTTTCATTTAACAAACACACAAAACATATCTTTTCAGTCATCTCTAAGAGGATTTTGAGTTTGGTACCTAGTTTTAGTTCATTTGAAGACACTTGGGAATGAATTTCCATCCTCTTTCAAGGGTACCTTTCAGTGAGATACTTGTGCAGGGCTCCCAAAAGTTTCTTTAACAAAACTGCATTTAGCACAATTAGTGCTCACTGCAAACCTGTCCCCCCATTCTCTCAGCACTGTTAAAAATGAGCCTGTGACAGCATCTGAGAGAGCTGCTGCTTCCCCACTGTCTCCTTGGACATGGCTTTGAGGGAAATCAGATCCACACAGGTGCAGCAATGGTAACCAGGCGGGCAAGGAGCCCCACGTATCACAGAAGAGTTCAAACAGAGGTTTGAAGCAGGGCATAGGAAGACCTTTCAAACTCTTCCTTAAGAGAGGTCAACTCTCATCTCACATATTCACTGTAAGCATCCAGGTGAGTAGCTAAGCTACACTACATTTGCACTGCTAATTCAATTTAGAACATTCAGAATGGAACATCTTCAAGAGACGGACTGAGAGAAACTTCAGTTCGAACACTAAGTTCAGGTGGTGTAAATACTCTTCTAACAGGCTGGCAGGGGTATTCCAGTCCTCTTAGCTCAACCTTTTCCTTTCTTTTCCTCTGTCTTTCTTGAGTCACTTCAGTCTGAAGTCTTGTGATTTGATTCTGATGGGTCAGAAACTAGGACACACACAGGTCAAAATGCAAACCTCCAGTATTTGCATAGGGAATGTGTTTGCTGTGTGTGCAGTTCCCACCCTGCTCTCATCTCAGTCTGGCTCAGTGCTGCAATGTGTTGCACAGCCATCAGTCCAGCCCAGCACTGCCTCAGCTCATCCCCCATGCAAACTCTTGGCTGTGTGAAAGCATTTCCTCCAAGTTCATCGTAGACAAGAGCCAGCTCCAGGATGGTTAAGTTTTTCCAAGGTGAAGCTGAGTGTTCTTACACCTAAAACTGCAAGTGCAGCTTATAATTGCAGCTGCATTTCTGCTGTCCACTGCTGGCATGGCATTTTTATATGAAGCTTCACTTAAAATCTTTGTTTTCAAAGTTCTGAAAGTGCTGTGCTACAATAAGGCTACTTAAAACTCTACACTGCATTAAATCTTTGCCATTCAGTTTGGCTACATACAGCAGACTGAGAAGCTCAGTGCTGTTCCTATAGTTCTCAAAAGTATTGCTTCACTTAAATTTAATTTTCCTTGGTGGGGTTTTTGTTCTGCCTTAATAATAAGGTGAAGTATTTTTGAATAAAAAGGCAAAACAAAGCCAAGTAGCAATCTGCATTGACATCACCTCGAGCAGCTGTAACTATCTGCATTATTCCAATGAGAACATTAGAATGAAGAGACAATTCTAGCAGTTTGGGTGGGGTATCGGGGCTTTGTGGTTTTGTTTTATAAACCTGATATAAAAATTACTGAATTATCATGATAAGGCATCATCTAGCAAACCAAAGACGATCTTTTCAGAAGGGCAATGACAGGTAGAGGTCCCAAGCCACAGCTAAAAGATAACTTTCAAGAAAAAGTGAAAGGGAAAAGTCAAGTCACAACATAATGATACATATGAGGGCATTTTAGGTAGAATTGATAGCAGTTATTAAAAAAAAAAGAAAAGTATATTGTTCAGCTCTTGGCTAAATTGAACATACAAGGTGTGAATGAAGCTTAGACTCGGGAGACAAATTAAGGTATGATGAAAAGGTCTGTACCATCAGATAAGAAAACAGAGGTTTATTTTCACTTCTAGTCATAATATTGAAAAGCCACCAAATGGCTAAAAAGAAGGAATAATTCTCATTCAAACATGAACAACTGTAGTGTTTGAATATATTTTGTACACTGACAAATATATATGAATGTAAAGTCTCCACTGAATGAAAGACCCAAGTGATCTGTCAGTGGTTTCTTTGGTACAATGTCAACATATTTAGCTTCAAAAATCATGTGATTGAGAAGGTTTCAGTGAGCTTTGGTTTGGGGTTCTTTGTTTGTTTTGGTGTTTTCATATTTAAGCCAGTCATACATTATTATTCTGTCTATACAACAGGATGACGTTATAGGGCACATTAGTGAAATTTTGCCAAAACCATGCCATAGTCTATACCAGATTTCACATGGGAATGTCTCAATTGCTTCATATGCTGATCTTGGAGTAGAAATGGAATGCAATGAGGCAGTTCAGTAACAGCACATGCACACACAGCGTTACTTCAGCTGTACTCACTTGAGACTGAGGAGCCAGTGGAGTCCAGCAACAAAACAGAACAAAAGAAAAACCAAAAGGGGTAAAGAAAGAATAAAATTAACAAAAATAAAACCACAAACCCTGCATCTATTGGTAGGTCAAAACGGAACTTCAGATGTGAAGAGGGAAGTTTATGACTAAAGATCCAGCCAGCTGAGAAGCACAGAATATCCCCTGAAAAATGAATGACTGAAATGGGCATAGAAAATTGTTTAGTTTGACATAGGAAACAAATGGATAAAATTACTCACAAGTCTGAAACTAATATTTAGATGTTGAAATATTAGGCTGTATTAGACCAGCTGAGACGCTCCTCTCTAGCTATGTAAGTCAGAATTTCTGCCTGTTGATCTTATGCACCTTGTTGCTATTACTGCATTAACAGAAAGGCTGACTTTTAATGTAAACAGAGTTCCTGGGACCACAAATACAGCTGACAACAATGATCTTGAGATTTCTGATAAATAACTTGAGGTTCATGTTTATGCACTTGACAGTCTTTACATTCTACTCATTAGGATGAGTTACCATATAATCGAGGAACAGGCACTAGAAATTCATTCTGTGACAAAGGTTTTTTCCTCTATAATATTCTCAATGTTCTGAGCCCTCTTCTGTCTCAAAATATCTGTAACTTTTTTCTTCACAATCATGGAGCTTCTGCAGAGGGACTGAGAGCCCCTGCCCTGGTTGATGAGAACATCAGCCTCAGCATTCCATTGCCCAGGTCCATGTGTTCCTCAGTGCAATCACTTGTATTGGAACAGCTTTTTAGAAGCAGGTTCCCAAACATCTGTTTTTAAAATCTACCTGCAAATCTGTAGTACAAGTACCTCCATTCCTGGTCATGGCTTGAGAATATTAGAAAAGGGTGAGTTATGAAATACACTGGAGTTCACAGGATTTACTACTCAAATTATTCCCATTTCCAATCGAGTTCTGAGGCAGCTGACTCCTGAGAAAGGAAACAGACACTTACAAAGAGTTCTGGATTCCTGCTTTATACCCAGGTTCACAATCTTCTATAAATCCAGATCTTAAAGAGTTACAGCTTACAGACTCTCATTCAGGGTGTAAAGGTGATTCTTGATCTTGAAGGTATATTTTGATTTCAAGGGAAGAGCACTCCTGGAGCCACAGCTCCCTCACACCCTTAACAAGTTAGGTCCCTGTATTGTACCCTCTACCTTCTCAGACAATCCAGTACCAAGTGGAAAGTGAACAGATTAGATATTTATATGCACAACTGACAACTAGTGGGGACAAGGATGGGAGGAAAGTTTGCTGAAGGATTTGTAATGAAAGTGCATGCATACTGCCCAGCTCAGAGATGAAGGGATTACTATCCCGAATTCCAGTCACATTCCAGCTACAGGTGGGTGCACTGCACATTTAGAGATTCACACAACACAGTCGTGTGGATAATTTGGGTATTTTTATAGAAAGACAATTTGCAGGGTAAAATTTCCAACAAGGCAGAAGAAGAAATAATTAAACAAATCCCAACCTGCCTTGACTGTGCCTAGTCTTGCTCAAATGAGTGATACATATCACTGAGAACATAAACTCAGCTTTACACACAGCTGAGGTCAGGCTCCACCTTCCTTTTCCCAGTCTAATGTTCAGCCTAGAGTTTCTTATCATGCACAAGGTCTTTCTGGTCTTCCCTGACAGATGGGCACATGCCTATAGAATTACACCTGGAT
>JAWWEU010000020.1:4171925-4183052 GCA_035583155.1 Acropternis orthonyx
AAGGGTTTCACAACACACTGCTTCACAATGAAATCAGAGCCCCCTTGATAATTCTGCAAGGACACGTGTTTGGTGTTTCAAGGTCAGTAACATCCTCAACCACCTCACTAATGCAACATGGCAACACACATCTTTTTGGGCTTGAAGTTGTAATCTCATTTATTAAAAAAAAAATCACTGAGCAGAATGTGTTCTAATGAATATTAATAGTTGTAGAAGATGGAACTTTCTTTTTATTTAGAAAAGAAAGGTTGTTTTGACAACTTTTTCTAGAATATATCTTTTCTCCAATTTAGCTACTAAAACCTAGAAATCTTTGTCTCCAGAACATTGCCTGTAATGAAATTTTTAAGACAGCAAACAATCCTGAGACAATGTTCATTGTTGTGATCAATTGCTTGCCTGGAATTTTATTTTTATGATAAATGTAGCCTCAAACTAAGGGATAAATGAGACCTACAGTTAGTTTTCAGGGGGGTTTTTTTGGTCATTTTGGGTTGTGTCAAACTTTAAAAAGTCATAATGCAGATCCAATTATAGATGATTGAAATAAATGCTGCTGTATTAAGTTAGCAAGATTTATTCCTTAAGTTTCTTGTGATTTGTTATTTTTAACATTTACAAAAATATATTTTTAGGAGTTTGTATTTCAGATTCCTCTGGTAAAGTCCATGAAATTTATCTGCAATTTAACTCACATTTTCAGACTATATAAACAATTAAACATGTTATTTCCCAACACAGTCTGATTTGACAACTAATACACATCACTACTAATTCAGAAATACTGTTCTGCTTAAAAATGTTTGAAAAGCAGCACTGTAAACAGCAAAGAGTATATCAATTATCCTAACAGTTCACCCAGAAAATCCATTCTTCATTTATTTAGTTTCTCCAAACTCTCTATTTTAATTCTGCCATTTAGACTACTGAAACAAAACTCCCATAAATACTGGGTTGGTTTGAAGCACTCCAAGTATGGCTGAAAATATTTGACCACTGCTATGGATCTTTCCCACTATCAGTCTCCCTAAACAACCTCAAACAATAAATACTTTGTGAAAATAAGAATGGCTGTATTGATTCAGTCCCAACATCCATCTGGCTCAGTTTTCTTTCTCCAACAGGGACCACAAGCGGATATCTAGGAAAAAGTAAGAACAATCACACACCTTCCTTAATATTCCTCTTCCTTACAGTCTCTGACCCTTCGTAGACTCAAGAAGCCTTCTGGGGTTGTTGTGGTTTGCTCATTTGGTAACCCACAACAAATCTGCTTCAGTTCCTGCCTGGTGTCCTGAGCCCACACAAGGTTGTGCATCCACAACATTCAATAGGCATTTCCATACATCTACAAGCTGTGGTGAGAAGAACTATTTTATTCTGCCTCTTTTGAACCTGACTGTCATTACCTTTCTTCAATAACTCCTAGTTCTCGTATTGAAAAAGAAACCAAATATTGGTCTTTATTCTTGTTTTCCCCTTCAGTCACAACCATGTAGTCCTTCATGCCCTTCGAGCCATGGATATTTTTCTCTAGTTTGAAGAGCCTCAGCCTGCCCAGCAATACCATGGATGGAAGCCATTCCATTTCTGCAGTCACACTCTCTTCCCTGAAACCTCCTCAGTTTTAACAAATCCTTTCTGGAGGGAGGAAAGCAGCTGTGCAGCCACTGAAGACGTGGATGACCCACGCCCTGATCCAATCAGGACCTGCTCTGCTTTATTCTTCGACTCAGAGCAAGATTTAAGAAGTCCCTCACGTTTGTTGCACTCTTTTGACTGCTGCCAAACACTAGGCTGATGGTTTCACTGTACTATTTAGCATAACCTCAGTTTGTCATGAGAATTCTGTTTATTTCATCTGATTTGTCTTAACAGTCAGGTATATGGGAACTTACCATGTGGAAAACTTCTGTATTTTTCACTCTTTTGTTGCCTTTTAGCTTTTCTTTCACAGTTTCCATTGATTTATCCTGTGATTGAAATTAAACCCAGATGTATTTTCCTCTTTTACAAATAAAGAACGGACAAAAGTGAAGGCAAGAAATTCTAGGCTTACTTTTGACACTTCTTATTTCTAAAGGCATTTCATCAGAGCTCCCCACCCTGGTGTCAGCCCCATTGTCACAGATGGAAATATGCATTCAAGGACCATTGAACAAAACATTTATTCCAAACGTATTCTATGTAATTACAGAGACACCTGTGCCAAGCAACTCTGAAAAGACACACTCTGGAGCTCTGCAGCTCTGACATTTCCATGGTGAGACAGCACAGAGGTGACTAGAACATGATGGGAATGCAACTCCAGATTTTCCAAAGAAGACAGTGCTTTCTTTGGCTGCTTCTTAACAATGTGTTTATGTTTTTTTACAATGCTAACCTTGATACAGTTTACAAATTCTTCTTTAGGGAAGAATTTCTTCACTGAAGGGGCTCTCAGGTACTGGAAGGGGCTGCCCAGGGAGGTTTGGAGTGCCCATCCCTGGAGGTGCCCAAGGCAGGACTGGCCGTGGCACTCAGAGCTCTGGGCTTGGGTATAAGGTGGGCATCAGGCGCAGGGTGGGCTCCATGTGCTGGGAGGGTTTTTCCAGCTTTAATGATTCTGGGATTCTGTGATGAGGAGAATGAAAATCAAATTTTCAACTACAAAACTGCACCCTGGAGAACAGAACCAATGAAGTATTATATCTAGAAACTCTGTAAAAATCAAAAATCTTTAAGATGATTACTCAGAGATTGCAAAGTCATAAACCAGGAATCCTCAACTAAACCGGAAAATCTAGTTAGCATGGATTTCCTATGAATGTGCAATTCCATGCCTGTTAAAGCCAATATGACTTGATGCCTTGTTGGCCCTTGCTCTGATTCATGTACAGCAATTCCAGGTCCATATTCTGCAACAGCAGAGACACTTCTCTGCACAGGAGCAGATTGCACATAGTGCTTAGAATACTTCAGCCCTCAGTGTGTCCTAAATAAACTTCCCAGAGTTCCTCCTAATCCACACCTCTTTCTGGAGGGACACAGCCCAGGTTGTGACTCCCTTTGGAACCTGAGCTGTCACAGCATTGGTGTGACTCTATCTGGCCACAAGATCAGGAAATGTCTCACTTAAAAGCAAAGCAAAGATTAATTAATTTAGTAAACAAGCAAGCAACAAACCCCCCCTTCTGCAAAGAACAAAAAAGAACATGTAGATGTATTTGAGAAGCTTGTGAGCTTCCCCTGATGCTAAGGACAACTATAAGCAGTTTCAATTAATACCATTTAGAGATTCACTTCAGTTGATTTCACAAGAACGGACCCACTTTCCATAAGTGACTAATGGAGCTGACATTTGTAAACCATTATAGACCCCAAATCCTAATCACCATTTCTTCCACAAAAAGCTTTTTCATCCAGCTAAACTAGGCTGACTCCAAAAGTACATTTTAGAATGATAATTAATTCAATGCCAAATGTGCCTGCAGTAAAAATACCTTTAGGGAATGAACACATAATAGTGTGTGTAGCTTTTAAATAAGCTGTCCACAGGGCTATGCCAATTTAAACAAATTAAAATAATTGTCAGCATGCTAAGTATGGAAATATTCTTTTTGTAAAGCTGCTGTGGAATGCCCTGGAGGCTTGGGTGGCATAGCAAGACTGCCTAATAGATCCAGCCACTTATATTGCCTCTGTCCAGCTTGATAGGAATATCCTCAGGTGTTGTGGTGCGTTCAGTGGTGTTGATATAATGGCATAATCGTGTTTTTTGCCAGGCAGATGTATGTTGAGTCTAACAAACCCCTTGAAAGGAAGGGATTCCATACCAGAGTACTCAAATACAGATTTCTTCCACTGCCCTCTCTGGCTATCTGACTCATATATTCATGTTCAATATTTCTCCACCCAGAAAAGTGCACTCAAAAAGGAAAAGGCCAGAAGTAACCCTTCAAATGTTTGTAAGTGACAACAGATACAGAACCTGGGCTGCATCTGAACTTCCCCTGCCTCTGTGTAATTGGATCAATGTGTTTGAGGTGGCACTGATATACTTTGCTCACCCACGACTGCTATCAGGGCTGGCTGGGACAGTTCCAATTTCAGCAATCTCAGGCAGTCAGTACTTGTTGATGCCCTGAGAGTTCTTCTAATAAGCAGCAATTTTTAGGCCATTGCAGTGCTGTGATCTTATGCTGCTTTTTTGAGCACCAGCACTTAGACTGTTGTTACCATCTTAGATCAATACCCAGCAATGGACCCACACACCCTTGGGAAGAGGAAAACTGAATTCCTCTCAGCCTTTTGTAGAGCAGACAGGGATCAGGATCTGGCCCAGCATGGTCTGGGTCAGCTTTTCAATGGCTAAAACACCACACAGAGGAGGATTGCCCTCCCACAGTTTTGATTCCTAAAAATACTTAGGTGAATGTATGATTTTGTGCAAACCTTACACAGATTCATGTAAAACAGACAACTGGACAAATAGGAAAAAAATAATTATGCAGGTTTTCAGCACCACCACAGACCATCAGTGTCATCCTTCATTTGCTTCAAAAGATTCAGGGGTATCAACAGAATAATATGAGCATTTTCCACCTGCTGCTGGTGGAAGCAATAACATTCAAGTGATCTAGACTTAACAGCTTTAAGAAAACAAATCCTTTGGGAAGGGAGCAGAATATTTTTCTGTTCTGATCTGACATGTTTTGCTGCATACCAGATTATATAATGGCCTCTAACCCAGACTAGGATTTCATACCCCACCAGGAATACCATTAGTTATATTTTTCATTTCCAAGCTTACAATAAGAAAAGAAAGGATTTTATCCTATTGTATATTAAGATTGAGTATATAATGGCTTATTAGAAAAACAGAAACTAAAAATTAATCACAACACTATCAAACAAGAACATTTGGAATCGCTTTCCAGAGAAAAACAAAGAAAAAAGGTATCTCTTAATCAAATATCATGGAGAAAGAATATCTACAAAGTCAGTATTTCTGTCTCACATATACTGAAGAAGTTACCATGTTTAGCAGGTCAAAGCCTCCTGAAGGGAAGAAAGAGATAATCTAAAAAGTAGGAGCAGATCTGACCATTGGCTCCCAGGCTCTCTACTATTTGTGTTTCACTGTCTGCCCCAGCTCACAACTCCAGATACAAACCCAGTCACCACCATACTGATCCAAATTCCTCTGGGTCTCAGAATGTTTCTCATCACACATTCCAGTTTAAATCCACTTTGACTTTGAATACTTCTAGACAATACCTTTGACCAAGTGCTACACTAATACCAAGTATTTCAATAAAAGGCAGTGTTCACAATGCACTGCACGTCCATGGTTCTTTCCTTCCTGCCCATGTAGATGTGCTGTTTGATTTTATGGTGTTGTGTTCACGCCATGTCAGGCACCCATTTCTTTCACTACCACAATCTGTTAAATTCTCTAAAAAGTCTCAAGGAAAAAGTGTGGCAAACATTTGCTTATTTGGTTACTGAAAAAATTATATATGCATTTAACATAAGCTGGTCTCAGAACATGGAAAACACCTAGATATGGATGTGTTAAAAGCCTTTAGAACAGCTAATTACAAAAGTCTATTGGAAAAGCAAAAAATGTTGGGCCAAAAAATACTGAAACTTTAGGTACTAGAACATTCTTTCCTTTCTTATAGAAAGACATAGGGAAACTTTCAATAAAAACTCTAAAAGGTTTCCTTTCCTGCCCCTCCAAAACTTTTCTCCCTCTGCTCATCATGAATTTCCCATCATGATACCACCTTCACCAGCCATTAGAGAGAAAAAGTTGAGGAAGACCCTCAACACAACATTTCAAGAGCCTTTGCATGTAGCCAGCCTAAAGCACAGACTATACCCACCTTTACCTAATGAAGCAAAGAATGAGAGCTTTTCCTTGTGGTTATTCCTTGTGCTCCTGTGCTGGGCTGTGTGTCTTTTGGACTCATGTCTGCCAGCATTATTTAATTTCAGAAGTACAGACAGGAGTGTGCATTTACCAAACGGGAGCTTATTAGAAGGAACTCTTTTTGTTTAATATTAGGACCACTACTTTTGATGGGCATGGGGGATTAGATATTTAGCATTTCCTCTGAAGCAGAGCCTTTGAAAAAGGTATTAGATATAAGGTTTGGCAAAAAGAATAGACAGCGAATAATGCAACGGGGAATTATTTTCTAAGATAACATTAAAATTTGCCACGTGGTATCTTTTTGTTTTACAAGCATATGCTTAAATGTAAAAGTGAAGTGGAAAGATCAGAAGAGATACAAAACCTGATAGCTTTAATTCAACTCGCTGTTCTTTGAAAGCTGGCAGGCAAATTGACTTCTGTGACAAAGAACTCTGCAGGTGCTTCACGTCAGACTTCACAGAGCAATGCCCTGTCTGTCCCACTTACAGTCAAATGGGACCCTCAGGATGTCCTTCCCCAAGTGCACCAGGACCATCCCAGTGTCCTGGCAGGGAAGGAAGGAATTCCATTAGCTGAGAACCCAATTCTTCACAGTCTGGTAAATAGTTCCTAACAAAGAACCAGGCTTTTTTTTCTGTTCTTCCATCAAGTCAATGAGAAAGTCCCCTTGAAGGAGATGCTGCACTCCTTGCTTGGAATGGAATGGAATTGTCATCTCATTGACAACAATGCTTTTTCACTTCAGTAGGTTGAGAATTCCACAGAACTTATTTCTTTAGAACATATTCTAACACTTTAAAAAAAAATTCTTTATATTGCATTTAATATATTGCATTAAATTTTATGATCTCAGAGAATTTACACAGCCATATCCTAATAAAACGGTTTCTTTTAATGCAAGTGAGCATATGAATTTTATACAGATCATTAATGCCTGTCATTTTCAAAATGGTTAATAAATTCAACTAAAAAATAAACCCCAAACCAACCCCTAGCTAAAAATGAAGTGTTAGTGGCAATAAATATTCTGTGAATTCCAGGAGACTGAGTTTCCACAGAAGAGAAAACATTTTCGGCAGTATTTTCTTCATCAATAATATATTTTAAAAATGCAAACATTCAGACTCTTTGGTACTGTGGAAACATCCTTCCCAGTCTTCTCCAAGCATTACCCTTCATGCTGAAAAAGGTCAGAGCTAATCCTCTCCCATGGATTGTTCTCTTTACTATGGAGGTGGCCATCTGTGCAAAAAGCTCTAACTTCTGCTCCAGCTTTGCTTTTTCCTCGAGTTCTTCCTCAAGGACTATTCTGCCTCTTCCATCTGTAGCTGTGAACGAAACTACAGTGCCTGCAGGTTCAAAGGAGACTTCTGCAAGCTTTACCTTAAAGCTGTCGTGAAGGGGTAGTGCTTCTTGGCCCTAGAACTGTGCCACGTTAGAATAGGTTTAAGCACCTTTGCCCTCTGACCAACCTCCAGATTCATGCAAGCTGATCTGCAGAATTAGCCTAATAAGAGTTCAGCCTTCTGATAACCTCACACTTTCATCCCGGTGCTATCCACTTAATTTTGACTGGTTTGCAAGGGTAGGAGGATGTCCTTTCCTCATCTATGGTAAACAGAAGTGATTTCCTCTGCCTGATTGCTGGGATGTAATTTTTTCTCAGTATCATACAATTTTAACGATGTGGTAAAAATTAGATTTTTTCCCCTCCTATAGATATGGTTCTACATTTGTCACCTCTGGTGAACCTCAAAATGCATTAAAAAAGGCTTAGAAAAATGGCTTCTTCTGGAGAATACACAAGTCTGAGTAAATGTCTATGTATACAAAGTATTTCTGGAAATGAAAGTGGATGAATAAAATACACTATAAAGAAAGAGAAATAGAAAGAGGATTAGCAGCAACCTTTTAGCTGTGAAGCTTTGGGATGCAGGAAAATTAAGGTTAGAGCAAAAATCCTGCTGAGTTAATATGTATGGAAAGATGAAAGAGAGAGGAGAAAGGGAGTGTGGCAAATGGGAGGGGGGAGAAGAGCTGCAAAAGGTCAAGTTGCATGCAGAAGAGGTGAGCACGGAATCAAAGTGTAGGAACCATATGAGCCAAATCAAAGCAGAAAGGAACCAGGGCTTGAAATAAGAACACCGATCATTTTGGAGATAGGTTATTGGATTAAACTGGAGCAGTGTTATCACCTTGTCCAAGGAACAAGAAATGAATTAAAAACATCTCATACGGGAGGCTGTGGAGCTGTATATTTCTTTTTACCTTTTTTCATTAGTGAGGTGCCAGCTACTTTTGACTCTAATTTTGTTGGCTTTATTTGATAGAACAATAGACCTTTTCTTTTCCATTTATGTTGATTTCCAGAACTCTTCAATTTATTCAGTGAATCATCACCTATGTTGTTAATCACAAAAGGAAGTCACATTACTTTGAGTATCTGAATCTGACAGATATTGTGGCTAAATTTTTCAGAGGGACATGTGTGCTGAAGGAAGAAATTGATTAGTGCATGAACTAGTTCTCCAAGGAGAATTTGTGGCAGATGCCCTATTTTAGAAGCCTCAGTGCAGAGGAAGCAATGCTAAACTGACATGGGAATGAGTAAAGATTAACTAATCTTTTAGCTTTTTTTTGGTGCAGCCACACTTGAGAATTATGTTACTTATTCCTTCAAAATACTTATTGCACTTAGAAAACCTTCTGTACACCCTACAAAACATTTCTAATTGCTTCCTTTTAAAGCCTGCTTCCTTATCCCTGTTTTCACTTTCATTACATACCCACTTTGGTGATGGAAAAGAAAAAATAAAAACTGGAGAATCCTCAGATTCTTAAAAGATTTTTAAAAATAATAATTGATCTTGGGGAAATCAGTGTTCCAAGGAGGACTTACCTAGATGGCAAGTGATTTTGAAGTCCCATTGCCACTTAAATGCAGAGAGCAAGGAAGGGACTTCAAAAGGAATTGGATCAGGCTACAGATACGTGATCTCCATTTTGTGAGAGTTACACCAGCTGTATGTGTAAGAACAAAAAAATAGAACAGGTCCATAATACCTAGACTTTATTGTCTGAAAAACACTATTGGCCCTTTCATCTCTGTAGATTTATATTCAGCAATATCTTTCTTTAAGCTATGCAGAAAAGCAAATACATTATTAAATATTCAGCTCTGACATTAGCTTCACTGAAAGGGACGAATTTTTTATGTACTGTAATAGTTACAATCGCTCATTAGGGCTTTGGAAAGGAGAGCAGAGCTTCTTTTGATACTTCTTTTAAAATTTTGATCAGTCTCTGCCATGTTGTGCAGCTCTGGATATTGGCTGTGAACGTGCTCCTCTGGTCACTGCACCGTCATGACGGATGCCTGAGAAAGCATGGCAGGGTGATTCTCACAAACACTGAGCTTTAATCACTACTTGTGTTCCCACTGATTAGAGCACAGTGTATGAAGCCCATTAGTCAGCAGCCCTTCAAGCAATTGCTTTTGATTCCAAACTGAGAAAACTTTATAAAATCTGCCTTTAAAAGCAGACCCATCTGACTCTGAACACTCTCCTCACATCTTAAAAATGTCCCACTAGTTCCTTCCTTCTACGTGACTCTTGAGAGCTTTAAAGTCTGAGGAACATCAAAAAAAGTAGGTGTACAAGCTGTGTTTTTAGTGCTTGCCAACAATGCATCCCAAATCAGATTGTTATCCTTATTCCACATAAACACAGAGTTAATTGGACAAAAAGAAGAAAAGAAAGTCTTTAACAGGCTGTCATATTAACAGAGGATTTACGCAGCAGACCTAAGCCTTTAGGAATCACTTCCATCTATAAGACCAGACATATATTCTTTTTCTAACTGCTTAAATCTCCTACATCACTGTCAGTCACACAGAGTCAGGTTTTGGTTTTACATTCACTGAAGGAACAGCTCAAAATGAAGACTGCCAACTTCAACTTCTTGTAGTCCTCCATACAACTGGGCTGCACAAAATGTCCTCTCCTAAACAGCAGCCCTTGGCTCATGGAACACCATTGTTGGAAGCAGGAGAAATAAGGATATACTCTAGGGTTGGGTTTGGTGCTGACATGACACATCACAGTGACATGACACGTGCCAGCAGACTTGGGGTGATGCCAGGACACAGGACCAGCCTTGGACTCCAAGGTCAGGAAGGCAACAGTGGGTCAAATAACAAAATGAGTTCTCCTGAAAACAGACTCACTGTTTTGCTCAATAACACTGTCTCCATCTTTTTCAAAAGATAAATAAACTACCTTCTGCTTATTTGATGGAGTGATAAATGGTCGTTGCTGAATTATCTTGGATAAGCTGAATTGATTTGGATGCTTCCGGAAATGTTCTTGTAAAGCTGATCCATGCTGACACATGGAGACCATGGAGTATTTCACATCAGCATTTTTCCTTATTAGAAGATACTGGCTTATTTTGCTTACAAAACTGTGCACTCATGATATACATTTAAGCCATTAAGTACTAAAAAACAATACTGAAGTTCCACTGCATCTCATAATATATTACAGGGATAGCAATTCCTTAATGGCTTTACCTTAGTACTAATGAATAATTTGCCTATCAATAAAAATCCTATCCAAATAATGAGGCATCAATGAATTTCATATTTTTATTTTGATCTCTAGATCAAGAAAATCTCAGCTACCTGTAGGCCAGGGCAGGACTGTATCTGAAGTAAAATTAACTGGTTTTTAATGAGACCTAGAAAATGTATGCCCAGACTCCATCGCATGGTATCATTCTGGGTTGGTTTGGGTTTTTTTTTCCCAATGATCACCTTGAATTGTTGTTTCTGTTCTGTAAAAACCTTCAGAAATACAAAGCCTACCAAAGCTTGGCCTGATTTTGACCTTATGTTATAAAACACCTGAAAGCATTTCCAGGAGCCCCTCTGCTCTAGAGACAGGCTGGGAGGGCTGGGGGTGTTTACCTGGAGAAGAGAAGGCTCCAGGGAGTCCTGAGAAGCCCTTCCAGTGCCTAAAGGGGCTCCAGGTGAGCTGGAGAGGGACTTGGGACAAGGGGTGGAGTGACAGGACGAGGGGGAATGGCCTTAATCTGAAAGAGCAGGGTTAGGTTGGATATAAAGAAGGAATTGTTCCCTGTGAGGGTGGGCAGGCCCTGGCACAGGGTGCCCAGAGAAGCTGTGGCTGCCCCATCCCTGG
>JAWWEU010000020.1:4191429-4254092 GCA_035583155.1 Acropternis orthonyx
CCTGCAGATGTGCCTGCCAGGGCTGGGCACAGGGGCAGGAGCCCCTCCCTCACCTGCTGCCAATGCTGGTTGTGATGCCCTCCAAGGCACCATTGCCCTCCTTGGCCCTAGGACACGCTGCTGGCTCTGGGACAGCTCGTTGTCCCCCAGGACCTTCTCCCAGAACTCCACCCAGCAGGTCACCCCCCAGCCTGTGCTGGTGCCTGGGCTTGTTCCTCCCCAGGTGCAGGACCTGCATTTGCCTTTGCTGAACTTCAGGCAGTTCTTCCCTGCCCATCTCTCCATCCTCCAGAGGCCCTTCAGAAGGGCTGCACAGCCCTCAGGGGGATCAGCCACTCCTCCCAGATTTGTGTCATCAGAATATCATTTGTTACATCATACTATCAGAGCCTGACGTAACTTTACATTATGAAGATGAATAGAAATTATTCTTTTGTTCTTTCTGTAAAATAAATATTTTTACATCCATATTTTTACTGCATTTTTACATCACTTCAGTCACTTTCAGAAATTATATATATGAAAATGCCCTTCCCTTGAAATTACAAAAATCCCACTCACATCCCTGGCTTGGTTTTTCGTAGTTCTTGTTTTATGTCTTCATATATGCCCAATGCTGTAGCTGAATTGCAAGCTCTCCCTGTCTGCTTTGAAAGTCAAACTACTTTGGTTTTCCAAACAATTTACAAGCAAAATTTAAGGTGCTAAAATTAGTCTGTCTTCCTGAGAGAGGTGTCTGGAGAAACTGGGATTATAGGAATGCCAGGTAAGGTATACTATTTCTATCTTAATTAGTATTGACTACTGGCAACAGAGTCACTCAGTGAGCCTTTTTGCCTCAATACTGTCCTGCATCCCTGGTCCCTAAATCCTCCCGCAGCCCCCAAGAAAACCTGTCAATATCATACACAGCAGCTGGGAGGCGTTTCTTTAAAAACTTAGCCCAAGGTCTGATCACTTACATAGTGCTGTGATTCCTGTAACAGTCTTTCATTCCAGTGTAAATTTCACCTCCTAAGAGGCTTGAGTTTCTTCCGTATCCTGATGAAGTTGAGCCTGAGAAAGGACACAGGAACGGAGAGAAATATGAGTGAAGAGAACTTGTTGAGTTGGAAATGTATTTTCCATATCTATCTCTCAAATCAAGAGCTATAGCACCCTCATTCCAGCAATAATGCATTCAAACCTCATATGTAAAGCATGAATTTCTTTTAAAGAATGAACATATTTAGTGAGCTGAATGAATAATATCAATTATCATTAGTACCATGAGTCTGAAGGAGGCAATCTGAGTTCTGTTACATTAACTCTGGCAACATACAGCTGGTGAACATTTTTCTACATGTATAAAATAAATTGGTAGTTTTCATAGAATAAAAAAGGAAGGAAAACACAATGACCATTTATGTTCTCAACGTGTGATAAGTTACTTATTTATGAATAACTGTTTAAGGAATTAATCCTATATAACATTCCAGGGTAGATTTAGAAGAGCGGTTAGGTAGGTTCAGTTCTCACTGAACTCTCCAAAATATACAAGTTATTACCACAATTCTGGTTAAATCTGCAGATAAATCCATTGTGTTTCTGTGTACTTTGCCTGTATTTTCATTCATGAAAGCTCAGCTTGTTACAGCCTCCTTGGAGTTGATGACTGGTGAGGAGAGGAGTCGTGACGCCTCCTGGTAAAAGCACTTTTCTGTCTCCAGTCTGTGCTGGTCACAGCAGGAGCAACAAGCCTGGTGGTCTGAGCTTGTGTCTCTGCTCTTCTGGCCCTTACAGGATTCCTGTCACCTCTTCTCCTTTCTGTGCCAGGTAGGACCTAGACCTGTCTGGTCCCTTCATCTCTGGTAGCATCATACACCTCTGAAACCTTTTAAAACCTCCCTAGTTGTAGTGAATCTGAAGTTTTATGCCTAGATCACTATATACATGTGGCTGTAGCTCTGCCCATTTCATCTGGTGAAGTTTTTAGATGATTTCCAGTTCCAGGTGATCTGAAGATTATTCCATTTGTCTGTGCACTTAGTTTTTGTCACAACAGGGTAATTAGCCTCATACTTGTTCACTTGGATTTCAGGTGCTTGTTCAATATATTTTTCTCATTTCAGCAGATTTGAGACACCTCACTCTGTTCTGAGTAAATACTTGGCTTTTCTTATAAATCTGTAATTTGCAGTTTGAAGAAACACTTGTACCTTCAGGGAGCATTGTATTCTCTTTTCCCATTGCCTTTTAATTCTGTTTATTTTCTCAAGTACCAACAAAAATATGCTGTAGTACTGTAACAGTCTCTTGTCAGATCCAAAGAATGTGTTTTTACTAAGCAAGAGTTATTGTTTGCCATGGAAATGCAATATGGTATAATTTATCTAATCTATGCTCAAAATCTCAGTAACATTATAGTAAAAGTTTCCCTTAGAAAAAGAAAAAAAAAAAAAAAAAGAAAACTAAAGTAGAATTGCAATAAACTGTTCTTCATACATTTGAACTCTGAGAAGCCTCTTTTAAATCACCTAATAAATCCAGGACCAACCATATCTTCATTTGCTCATTAGGTACTCAGTTTAAAAGAAGGGAAAAAATCAATACTTGTTCCTGTCTCATTTCTGAAGAATGGCACTGAGCCATTCGAGGTCTGGAATGCCTTCAAGTGAGTGACATGCTCAGATAAAGTTCAAAACCTCAATATCACCTCAGCTCATTTTGAACATCAGTCACAGGATTCTGATTTTTGATGGAATCAGAATTAAAGCAGAGGGAGAGAGGGAAGCACACACTGTGCTGACAGAAGAATGGATACAGTTTGGAGAAGGGAAAAATATTCTTGCCATTCTTTAGAAAATTCTATCACAAAACAAAAACCTTGATTGTTCTTAAATTTCCTTTTTACTTCTATAGCTGTTTGGACAATAAGATTATAGATATAGGGCAGATTGCACTTCTGTGAAATAAGATCTGTTAAGATGCAAATCAGCTTAAAAATTAAGTAAAGTTTTAGATATGCTATCACACAATATTCTAAGGATTTATTTTTACTGCTCTCAAGTGCATGTATCTAAGAGTGAAGATACAGAGGGTAACAGTGCTTTTACAGAATCAGTGCTTTTTCAAACAGGGTCTGAAAAGTCCTGTTATGGTGCCTCAGTTTAAAAAAATATATTGACAATCTGAAAGGGCATTCAGGACTGAGGCCTTGGGAAGGCTGATCAATGAGAAAAGACTTAAATAAATAAATATGTATGGCTTATCTTAAAGGTGACTTTTACAAAACTCTGAATCACATCACTGTTAAATCCTCTTCTTAGGATGATTCTGGGAGAGGATGTAGCCAAACCACACAAAGCTACTTAAAGAAATTAAAAATTAATTACCCAAGTGTATAACTACAGACATTACAAAGGAATTTTTCTTGTCCAAACCGATCATAGAACTACAAACTTGTTGTAAACAAATCAAGTAACAATATTATGTAGGTATTTTCCAGTGTAAATGATATGTACTGAATTATTTAATAGGGTTTCTAGCATTTGACCTGATACAAATAGCAAACAAGTGGACTTAATCATTGACTGAACACAGTGAGGGCCAAATCAGGACACTGGCAGGCCCAGTGCTTCTGTGTTGTAGAGTCTGACTGTTTTCCAGAAGGGAAATAGGGAAAGGTTCTTATAGAGAACTTCAGAAGTCACTTCCTAAAATTGAACTGCCAATATTATTGTGACAAGGATGATATTTTAAATTTCTTTTCTTCAGTGCATTGGGATCTTTCAGAGGAGAGGTGTGTATATTAAAATAACCTTTAGCATATGTATTGTATCAGAGTATATTGTGTGCTAGCACTCGGGTCTTCAAATGTTCACAAGAGGCTTTATTCAAAGGGTTATGAGCTTTAGGACACCCTCAGAAACCTCTTCTTTTGTTTTCTCGCTCATTAATAGCCATGATCCTCTCAGAAGGCAGCAGCCTAATTCCCTTCCCTGACATCATCCACTGGGGTCCCCAGCCCAGGAGCTCCCAAGTTTTGCTATTCCTTGGGTGAGATTATAAGGACAGGATGCTCTATGGGCATGATATCACCCTTTGCTATCACCAACAGCATGATTTGGCATAACTTTAGCAGTGACAAAATGTATGGAGGGGCTGGCAGGTGATTTGTTGCCTGTGAACTTCTATTTGGGACAAACTGACTCAAACTACACCCTCCCAGCCCAGGCTTTCAAAAACTGGAGCTTGGATTTATGCTGCCTGTGCTCACTGTACTTTCTTCATGTAAATTTCTTTGTTGTCTGCAGAATTTGCTTTCTGCTGCAAATGAACCCTTGGGGAAGAAACAGCATTTTCTATACATACAGCTTTGACTAATGCCACCTTTGGTCCCAAATTCTAACTTGTCACCGCCCCGTCTGCTAATGCAGGTGCTCAGCAGACAGACATATGATGCCTCTTAGAGAGGATTAAAATGCCTATCTCTGAGAGACAAAAAGGGAATACTTTAATGTTTAATATTAAATCATTCTCCTAACTGGAGCAAAGCTATAAAAACAACAATAATAACAGACTCCTAGAGGAGCTGAGATTCAGTCTTTATCTGACAGAGGAGAATATGCAATTATAAAGCTATCAAAGCTTTGAAACTATAAATATAATTAAGAATAAAGATATGCAGAGAAAAACAGTGATGTAAACTCTTCACAGCTTTTAAATGACTGGATAGTGTTCTAATATCATAGAATCATAGAATAACATGACAGAAAACACTCTGCCATGGTAATAATATAATCCCACAACTCCCAGTTTGCATCCAAGAGCACCCAGAATCTCAGATGTTTCACCTCTGTTGTGCATCTCTCTCTCCAGTCAACATCCATCTAGGAAGAGACTTCACTAAGATTCACACAGAATTTTAACACCCATGTTTGCAATGGGCACTCAGACTGTAGGGCTGAGAAAAGGTGCATTTGCAAGGCTGATGTAAGGAGGTACAGCCAGAAATCCTCTCTCTCAGCAGCCTGATGTGTTATTAATAAGTCACAAGGTAAAGCGTATTAGGAAGTGAAAAATGTTGCTGTGAAATTTGTAAAAGCAATTCTATGAAAATAATGAATTTATCTAAAGGTGCACTGTTACATCAATCCTAAGGACACAGGACAGCAGGATGGGAGAAGGCCAGCATAAATTAGCTGATGTTGTTTTATTTATCAGGGAGTGTTACCTTTTTTTCCTCCCTTCTCTCCCTTTCACAGAATTCTCTGTTAATTCCTTTCAGGTACAGCCTTTCTTCAGTGTCAATTCACATTCTCTTAAGTGCTGTGACACTGAATCAAGTCACTTTTCTCCAGCCATCCCTTTATTCTTCCCACAATAGTGTATCCTGCACTGCAATGCAGTAAAGTCTTGATCTCCTGCTTTGCAATCTTTCCAGATCTCTAATGACTGACCCTTTGTTTTCCATGTCATTCCCAGGGCCCTGTACCTTCAGGATTAAATCCTGGAGTTCCTTTCCTTATCAAGTCTTTGATTTGTTCTCCTCTTCCCTAATTTAACAGAAGTATTGATACTTGCTGGTTTACATTAGATAGTGATATTTTTCATATTTTTTCTTCTCTATGTTTATTACTTTTAACATTTACATCACCTCTTTCCAGTCTCCTTCTGTCAGTATCCTATGCCTTAACAAATGTTATTGAACAACAAGAAATGACAAAAAATGGTGCCCTGCTCTCTTTATCCATTACTTTTACACTCTCATCACTTGCCTTAGTTATTGATGCTCTAATTATTTTTTTCCTTTTCCTACATAGTGATAATTAATTCTTTTCCTAATTTTCTTTCCTTCTGAGCTTTTATTTTCTATTAAATTTTCTCCCTTCCTCCCTCCTTGCTTTTTAAAACTTTACAAAATAATTCTTTAAAATTTTTCTCACTAGGAGTTGTGATATCCACATGTAAAAATAATAATTTCCTCTCTAGGCTGCTACAATCTCCCTTCATTGTACCCAACATTCAGGCTTTCTAGATTTGCTTCTCAGAACTTCAGACCTAATACCTTTGGCCTCATGTAGAAGAGGCAGGTATATTTTATTTATTCTATTTCCAGTAGATTTGGGTATATTTAAAATCATCAGCTATGATTTGGATTCTATCTTTTGGAATCTTTTGGAACCATTTAAAGCCTTGTTGGTTTTAAATTCCAAAAGGAGTGTCCTGCAAATGTTAGATATGAGACTTTCAAATAGCACTGCTGTTTCTCAGCATGCCAAAGCACCTCTCCATTTTTCAGGAAAAATTTATGACCAGTTGTGGTCATGGCTCCTTTATGTTGAATATTAAACCCGTGTCTCACCATAAACTGGACTTCTCACATTGATAATGTAAAAGGGATAGTTTTAGGATATCAGCCTCCTCCCTGAGGTCTGTGCCATCCTAGGGTCACTGTCCTGTTGTCACAACTCAGCAGTGCCAACTGGCTCATCTCCATTCCACACTGAATGGAAAGTGAGTAAAGCATTGCTGGGAAATGTTTTGGAAACTGGAGCATGTTAGGATAAAATAATCTTTTTTTTTCCCCATTTCAGCTAAAGTGACCTGTTCAGCTCAACTCAGAAACTTGGAAAGGAATTAAAAGAGAAAGACCCTTCAGCCAGATATGGGCTCAAGTGGGCAGGATTTTTTAAGTATTTCACTATCTGACCCATAGGAAAAGAAATCAGTTGATTCCTGAGATTGCTCCTATGGAAAACCTTTGTTCTTATTGGCAGAAATTGCCATGGAAAAGGCATTTGTGCTAAAGTAGCCAAATAGCTATGCAATTTGGACCAGAAAGTTATTTTTGGGGTGGTATTTTATATGTATTTCACAGTTATTTGGGATGTATATAAGATGTACTTGGGATGTCATGAAACTGATTCCTGGGAACATGACCTGGTATAAGATCTTAGTTCTCATGGATTTGGGGATACAAGACCTTGAGATGGTAGAATTTTAGTAAGTCCAAAAGAAAATCTATATCAAAAGAAGTAGTGAAAAGCTCATCCTTAATTATTCATATGAGCTAATTTTATGGGCCCCCTTCTATGATTTTTACTTTTTCACTACCAGGGCTCACAAGGCATCACACAATACCTGTTCTTTGTGCATGAAGTAATTCCATAAATACCATCAGCTTTTTGAAAACCAAACATCAATATCATGATTATAATCTTGGCTGATGCTGCAAACACAAGTGTATTTCTCTAATTATTTGAAGTTGTCTGGAAGCATTCCTTGGTTTATTTTAATAGCCATCTTGGTATACAATATTGGATATAAAGACAGCAATACACATACCAGGGTTTGTGAATACCAGTTAGTTAAGTAACATTTTCACTGAATAAAAATAGAGGGAAATTATTTATTTTGCCAGCTTTCCATATGAGAGAAGTTGATAGCAGCTGAATTGGTGGTATGAGGGTTTCCCATATTCAAAAACTTCAGGGATTCTAGGAAAGATGCAGATTAATATTTTGGTGGAAGAAAAAACAACAGGGGGAGATGAAGAATCAAGGTAATTTTATGGCAAAGGCTTTCACTTTTCTTATCTGTAGGACAGAACACCTGGTCCACCTCCCCTTCCTCCTTCACACTTCAAACAATACTTTTCAAGGAAAATGCTGGTTCAAAATGGTACCAAATGCACTTTTTCAGTAAAATTCCACCTGACAAGGTTTCAGAAGGGCAACAGCAAGCTGTCAGTAAAAGGACAGGACAATTAGGTGGAAATGCTACTTCATGTCAGCTTCTGGTAGAACTAATGACATTTTGCACTTAAAAAAGATGCAGCTGAATTCTGAGTGACACTGGATGTGGATACAAGCTGGCATCACTCCACAGACTTCAGAAGAGCTGCAGCACCTAAACCCAGCAGGCAATGAGGCAACTGGTCATAAATTGTCCATGAGATTCTTTTTCATAACTTCAAAAAAAAAAAAAAAGCTGCTTGGGCTAATATTTAGTCAAGGTCTGTGTGAGGGCAGTGTTAGAAATTCAGTTCAGTTCTTGCTAGCACTCAGACTTAGGGCTTTGATCAGGCTTATGGTTAAAGTGCCTGCAAATCAGTTGTGATTTTCCTGGGAAGAACATTAAATACAAAAAGTAAAACAATAGTTGGGTCTGAAGTTCCAGTCCAGAAACGTGTCACTTAAGTCACAGAAATCTGAACTTCAGGGGGATCTTCATGTTTGACCTTGAAGCTTTATAGTCAGCTCTGAATAAGCCCCCAAATGACATTATTCATGACAAAGCTGATGGCTCAGCTCAGTTGAGATCCATAGTCTAGATACTACTCCATATTTCTTCCTTCCCCAGGACATTTTCTTTTTAACTTGCCTATGATTCCAAAATTGGAAACTGTTTCTTCCCAGTGTCTTTTCCCCTGAAAACCTGGCTGCTGTTGTCCAAGCCACTGACTTCTTTTCCTAGCATACATTAGTTTAATTATTAGCCTATTTAGCCTAAGTATGATCCCTGGCTGGAGGGCTGGGAAGTTCTTTCAGCTCAGAGTTAAAGTACTCATTTGGAAGTAGGTCTGTACTTACCTTCCTCCTCTATAGAAAAAATAACTGAATTTTATATTCTACAGAAATTGCATTCAAAAACAGAAAGGAGAAACAGGCCTTGGAGCAGGGACCAAACATAATGAGCACCTTGAACACTGAACTGCTAAGTTATCCATCCTTTCTGACCTTGTGAGTTTGGAGTTTTTTTTCTGCACAAAGGTACAGCTCTAAGAGAACAGCAACATTTCCCACCTCCTGAGTAGCCTTGTTTCTTGCAAGCCTTGTGTTTTGGGTACTCATCTGGAAGATAAAAGGTTAGGTTTGAAGTTCAGACAAGAGGGAATTGAATCCGTGCTTGCCTTTTACGGGGCAAGAATCCTTACCAGTTGCCTATTGTACGGAAAAGAAAGACTCAGTATCTCCTTCTTCAGCTGTGTTTTAAAAGAAAAATAGGAATACTGCTCAAAGGGACTGTGCTCCTGCTTTCAGCAAGGGGTGCTTGCCAAAGATCTGAAGTTCTTGGAGAGGACTAAGACCCAGAGTGGATTAATATTTAGTCATTTAACTTGCTGTTGGGTACCTGTTGATTGACTGAAGGAGGAGTCCTGTTCAGCCTGTTGGCTACTTCAGTTGCAGCATGCAAGAACTAACCCACCCTTAGGCTGCAGAGATAACCTGATGGAGGAGGTAGGACCATCTTCCATAAGAGAAGATTCTGGATTCCACTCTGTGGACCAGAAGCTTGGAAAAGAGCCACTGCAGCACCAAGCCCCCAGACCCCAGGCTGTCA
The DNA here is from genome assembly GCA_035583155.1 of Acropternis orthonyx. NCBI lineage: Eukaryota > Metazoa > Chordata > Aves > Passeriformes > Rhinocryptidae > Acropternis > Acropternis orthonyx. The sequence goes on from JAWWEU010000020.1 coordinate 4,200,757, forward strand.
CTGCTTATGTTGATGAGAGCTGAGTTCAGAGCTGGGACTTTGCATTTCCTGCTCGTTTTTGTTTGGTTTGTGTTTTTGGTTGGTGTTTAGGTTTTTATAGTCCTTGCAATATAATTGTAAATTTATTTTTCTTTCCTAAAATTATATGATTTAGGCTTACAAAAGAGAAGATGTGTTCATTTGCTGTAACTCAACATATATAAGACCCACAAAACTTTCATGTAAAAAACTTTGACTACGTCCAGACATGTAGGAAATGGTATAGGCACCTATGAGACAGTACCAAGAGCTATTTTCTTAGAAAATGTGACATGGTATGTTTACTAAAAAGCACTTCCACCTCATGAATATTCCATGAAGTTTTGACCCTTTCAAAATTTCCTGTAATGACGAAAAAATGCCACTTTTTTATTGGCTACTTTGTTTTGGTACATGATGCTTAGATAATAGAGAAGCATAGCAACACAGAGTATTAACTACTGATGGCACTGATGACATAAATAGGCAAATACCTGACTTATTCATTTATTTTTCAACATTTTTTCTATTCTAAGGTATCCGAACATATTCAAATGTTCTCAGCAGCTCTGAAATAGAGCAACGAGATGACATGAAGTAATGACTACGGCCTCAAGAGTTGAAAAATACTTCTGATATTTCTTTTAACTGCAGGAAAGGTTCAAATTATGCTATCAGGTTGAAAAAGATCTTATTTGGACAACCATGAAGAAATGACAGCTAAAATAAATGTTTGGATTAAGTGAAGAAACTTCATATTTTATTATGGCATGAAGGAGATAGACTGCATTTGTGAATGGCTGAGATTTATAGTCCCAGACAAATAAGGAAAAATGCTTACTCAGTTTCCCCAGAATCTTACAATACGTATACAAATATACTGGCAAGATGGAACTTCTATTTTGCTTTAAGTCTTCCCAAAATAAAAAATTTAAAAAAAAAAATTTAAAAAAAAAATTGAAAAAAAAATGAAAAAAGTGTCTTCCTTGCAATGAGGATCACAACATGCAAAAATACATGAACTCTCAGCTCAGACATAGACTCTTGGTAGTTTCTACAAAATCCTGACCAGACTTTGTAATACATAAGCATCAGTTCCAAGAGAACATCAGAAAAGCAAAAGCTTTATGTGCTGTTCTAGAATCCAGGAAAAAATGCATAGCCTTAGGCATTGTATTTAAATGAGCCTTCCAAGATCCTCGTGAATGTTAGCTCAGACACAGCTTATCTACCAGGGGGAAACCAGAGATTCAGTTTCTCTGCCAACTTTCTTAATAAACATGAGCCGCTGGCATTGTCCAAAATAGAGCAGATAAGCAGAAGTTGCACATCCCACTCATTACTATGCTATATTAAAGCTTAAGCACAGTTGAGGGAACATTTCAGAAGTTATTTACAGTGATGTGAACAATTTAGTTTATAAACAAATGAGTAGTAAATGTCCTTAACAAGGAGATTTAAAAAAAAAAAAAATTAAAACAAGTTTTTACAAAAAAGTCAAAACACATTTATTTCAAGCATTGATTATAAAAGAAATACTAGTTCTTTGGGTGTGTTCAGTAGGGTTATTTGTTTATATATTAATTAGCTAGTGGTCTATGTGAAAGGTTGCTCCTCTCAGATGATACAATACCTGACCAGTGTTCCAGCTGATGTGGGCTCCTAAAAGCACTCAAAAGCCATAGAAATGGTGAAATTTGCTTGGTTTTAACCCTTTTCACAGCACCAGTTAACATCATTCTCAGCTTGTGGCAGCACAGAGTCATCAGCATTCATTGCAATCCTCTAAAGCAGCATTTTCAAAGTGAGAACTCAGAGTACAAATCTTTGATAGAGACTCAGAACCTAAAGGTCTTGTTGGGTTCCCCAGCCAAGTGTCTGGGCTTTGTGGATCTTAGTGATGTGCAGTCAGACCCCCCACAAGGTCCCACCTCCTGCCCAGTTACACCAACAGGGGCACCACCAGGGCCCCTCAGGAGGGGTTCAGAAACATTTTTGTTGGTGGCAACTGCTATAAACTCAAAGGCTTTGGGATCATGTGCAGAGTGCCTTGCATCTCCCAGGCGTCTGGGAAACACCTGTGGAATTTGTGAGCCTTGCCTTTAGGTCTGTTATACCCCCAAGATCACCTTTCACAGAATCACACAATCACTGGTCTTGGGAAAGACCTCCAAGATCATTAAGTCCAACCTTTGGCTGAACACCACCATCTCCTCTCTGGACAGCCTAAAAAAGCAGTCTCAGGGCTGGGAGGGCCTGCTTAGCCTGCAGAGGGTAATGAGGCCCTTTGCCCTACTGATCCCCAGCCTGTACTCCCACCACATGGATAAATTTCAGAAGTGATAGGCATTTTGAACCTTCCTTTATTAGCTTTAATTAGCATGATTGCCTGTGCAGTTATGCTACTGGCACAAATATATAACCTGCAAGTAGTTTTCCTCTTAGAGCCAGAAACTTCCCTAAACATCATCATTTTAAAAAACCTGTTATGTGGCACATCATCCTCGTGGGTCTCTTCCAACTCAGAATATTCTGTGTTTCTGTGATCAGCTCAGGATTTGCACCCCACCCAATCCATGACAGATAATACCAACCCTGTCATTTCCTATATAGTTTGAAGAAGTGTGTATAGATGTGCATTTTCAAATATATTGTTTTTTCTTGTCCATGAAAACTTCCAGGAAAACAACACTTCTTTGATTTATATGTTTATACACATCAAAACAAACCAGCAGTGTTTATTTTTGCCCAGAAAGCTGAGTGGGTAGAGTTTCAGGAGGCAGTTATTTAGTAGACCTGAAATACCTTGATGTAATGCTAAGAAAGTGATATATTTTGGCAGCAGAAGCGTATTTGTGACTTTGTGAAAACCCTGAAAATAGTAACAGAAAGAATACTATTTTTCTGATCTTTACTCCTATGGAGTCTCTTAATTTTTCATGCAAAATATATTTGACTTCTTTAAAGCCATCAAGCTATTTATTCTTCTTAGAGAGGACTCCAACATGAATCCTCTGATCACTGCTAATTCTATTTTTTTTCCTAAATGAGAAAACAAATGACAAAAGGAAATGAGACAAATCTGAAATTTTGTGAAAATCCAATAGGCATTACTATTTTCCTATTTCTTGGCTTCGCTGGATATCTTTTTCATCTACCCACTAATCTAACTTTCTTTACATTTTGTTTTTACTTAAATAAACATTAAACACACTTGCCTACAGTAAGCTCTCTTGTTTTATTCTCTTTGCTCTCCTTTCCTGTACAATAAACCCATTAAATTTTAATACTTTATTTTCTGAGTTTCTCTTTTGTTATTTGATTCTTAATGAATTCTCTCTTAAGCTTACAATATCAAGGCTTATTTATTATGGATGTATCGTATGGAAACATTTTTACTGTGATTTGATTTTTCATCAGAAGACCTTGAAGTTCACTTTATATAGAAGAAATGACAAAAAAAAAAAAAATCCTTGGGAAATAATCCATGCAAAATAAATATAGATAATTCAGGAGAGGGAAGGAAACCTAAAACAAAAGGAAAAAACCCAAAGAACAACAATAGCACTAAAGTGGGAAAATATTGTTGTAAGTAAAAGAAATCTATTGTAAAAGACAACCTACATTAAACCAGGCATTCTTACTTTTTTTTCCTGTTGAATTCCAAGACAAGTTGTTTAAAATTTTTTTTAAGTCAAAGTTTTGGATGAGTTTTCGCGGAGATTGTGTCTGTCAAAAGAAATTAATTTTCAACATTTATAGTTACACCAATAAAACAGACTAGATGTCTTGGTCAGAGGGACTACATAGCGCCACCCCAGTACCTGTTTCATTTATATTCAGTTAGGAATGCAATTAATAAGAAATATAAGGAGCAATAGGCAGTAATCTCGACCTGTTCAGGAAACAAGGTAAGTGTTCTGAGACATAGCTGAGTAAGTCAAAACTCTATAGTGCTCCTTTGGTACCTGGTCTCACTAACCCTGCTCTTTTTCCATGTTTTTTGGCTGTGTGTGGTAAAGTGGGTATGAAAGGAGATGAAATTTTCCTCCTGATGAGCAGCTGTGTATTTAGATCCAAAGACTGTATTTTGGGAAATTTTAATGTAGATATACTTTGAAGCTACTATAATTATTACTATATGATAAATATGAAATACAACAGTGATTCCAGGTGCTACCTGGCAGAAAGTGTTTCTTAAATAACTCTTTACTCCTGGTTTTCAAACAACATTGTTTCATTGTTGTTTCATTGTTGTTTCATGGTTGTTCAAACAACATTTGGTTCATCCATGCAACAATTCCAGCCCAGGAAGTGTAGGTTTGATTTTATATGATCTTGGACAGGTTGCTTCTTAGCTTCTGTAGTTTCCCAGCTAACTGTGGGATTGTCAGGATGAATTCATTGATTAGGATCACTAAAAGGAGGCTATGCAGCTGAGTTTTAGGCAGATTTATGGGCTACAGCAGTTTCAGAACAGGAATGGTAAAGTTAAAAGATGTCAGCAGTGTTTCATGGCATAACTGGACCATGAAATAAATGCAGTGAATAAAGAAAGAGTTTGAAAACACTTGAAGAAACCTAAAATTTTAAACCAGAAACTTATCTGCTGTTTTATAGGGAGATATGACTACAGATTTTCATAGAATCATGGAATATTGAAGCTGGAAGGGACCTTAAGAACCATTCAGTCCCACCCACTGCCATGGGCAGGGACACCTTCCACTAGACCACATTGCTCAGAGTCCTGTCCAACCTGGCCTTGGACACTTCCAGGGATGGGGCAGCCGCAGCTTCTTTTTACTGCACTTAATGTATCAACCAGACTGCTCTCTATTATCCCATCCTCCACTGCCCCTCTTCCACAACTATGAGTATAATTTGAAATCTTCCTGTATGTTTTCTGAATAACCGGGCAAAACAAACCCATGCTGTAAGCGATTAAGATAATGATTTTCAATTTTTGCCAGGATCAACTATTTTTATTTTTTTAAATACCAGTATGAATAACTCCTTTTCTTGATTCTGTGAAACAGTATTTGCTATTTCAGAGATGCTCTGATGGAAACAAACTTTCTATTTCTTTCTTACAAGAAATCAGGAAAACATAGATATTTTCATTTGGCAAAGCTGTTGTTTTAACTGGAATGGATTCAAATTCTCCCAAGTATCCGCCTGAGTTCTGGATGCAAATGGATATGGAAAGCTCAAGAGAGAACTCAGCTGGAAGTGCTCCATCCCCTTTGTAGCTCCAGGTAAAAATTCACCCCGGGTCACAGTCACACCTTGCTCAGAACACAAAGCCAGCACATCTGTGCCGTTCATGCCCCTTCACCAGCCTGACACTGGATTTTCTGTTTACAACAATTCCGCATGAGAGGTATTCCATTTGGATTTGAATATCTGTCTGACAGCCCAGCTAAGCACTAGCCAATAATTAGTGTGGGTAATTTTACCAGTGAAACAGGAGATAACTGTGCATCCTTTGAATCTTATTTATAACACACTATTTGTGTTCTTTGTACTCACTCTGGAGAGTCAGGATAAAAATTGGGTTATTTATGCAAACCTGCTCTGAAGGAAGAATATTTGAAGAGATTCTTCCATTCCTCTGTCTCAGCAGTCATTCTTTGTCACTTCTCCTTAATTTCTGGGATTTAATTTTAACCAATCCAGTCTAGATATGAGAGAGACACGAATCTGGATTGAGTAAAAATAACTCTTTCTCCAAACTTAGGTTTCTCTTGCATATTGGATTTTGTTTCCTAAAAAGGTCTCTCAATGTACACCCTTGTGTTAAATTTCATACAAAGACTGAGATACTTCTGTGTAAATGTGTCTGATTGTTCTATTGCACAAGTGTGATCTTTCACACTTAACGTGCATCTTGTTTTCTCATGAAGGCAACTGAGAGGGAAGAAAGGACGGTCTGGAAATTAAAGAACTGGTTTGAAACTTGAGTGAGCTGAGCACTAATCTCAGCCTGGGTAAAACTTTCCATGTAGCTGGAAGTCACATCGGGGCTGCTGTGCCACAACTGTGGGTTTGTCAGCCTGTTCTTGTTCTTACCTCCCTGTGACTCACAGGATAAATTTTAGTTGGCAATTTCCAGCTGCCTTTGCAAACCCTTTTTGCCAAATTGTGCTTTCAATAAAAACCTTCCCGTGCCATAACTTCTCATTCATACATATAAACACCTACTCTTGCTGCAGATTTTTACAGTGATAGAGTCAATGAAAAAATAAATTATCAAAATTATTCTTCATGCCTTGTGAGCACTAATAAAAGACCTGCTCCTTTCAGAATCTGCTCTTTGGTAATGCCAGAGTATGGAATTTAGTGCCTACGTAGGCTGACATTTTATACAATTTACATCCAGTTGCTGAAAGTGTTTCTTACCTCTTAGGTAAACATTATCAGGAATATACCGTGCTTTTCCTGCAGACAGGGTCATTGATGAGAAATGAACAGAAATGCTGTCAGCCCTGAATCCATGTAACAGTTTTGCCTAGTTGTTTTATAACATGCTGCTTTGCCACACAACAACTCCTTTGCCAAATAGGAGAGAGAGCGTAACAGTTGTTACCTTTCAACAACTCTTCATTTCTGATCAAAAGATAAGGAGGTAATTTTTTGAAATCTGTTAATCCGAAGAAGCTTAGCTGCTAATAGTTCCCAGAATCCTTCTGATGTGTATGCCATGTTCAGTCTTTGCAATGATCAAAAGTGAGGGAACTCTGCTGATCAAAAATAAAGGAACATGTTATTTTGACACTTTGAGATAAACTTTGCTTTCCGTGCTGATGAGAATTCAGAAATTGTACAACACCCTACAACAATTCAGAAAGTCTGTTAAGGAATGCAAATCTTCCACCTTGTAAAACATCCATGGGGAGAGAGGACTTGGCATTCTTCAGGAGGAGAACAGGATTTCAGTGCTGGATATTATGTATAGCCAGACATTGCATAAGAAAAATATTTAAAGTTTACACTTAATATGAAAAAGATAGAAATGTGAATCTTGCCTCTGGTAAATAGCAGCTCTTGACAGAATAAATTTCCCAGTCACAGACAGAGTCCAGGTTTGCCTTTTAAATTTTTGGTGGGCAGTGAGGTAGGTTGAAATAATCACTGCAGAATGGCTACATGTTTGCAGAAAAGAGGATTTCTCCTCAGCTACTTCAAGAAGAGTTGTAGGTCTATGCCTGCTGTAGTTGGAATTTGTTCAGTGCTGCATAAGCCAAAGACATCCTTAGTAACACTTCTGCTGACACACGACTTCGCAGGAAGATTTTTCTACTCATGCCTACACAGCCCTACCACAAATGTTACTCTGCACTTACATAGCTCTGTTCATACTCAACCTTGTGGATATTAAATTCATTTTTTTTAATTCCCGCAAACCTATTAGAAATATCTGACAGAAAATGCCTGTGTGAAAAAGGCCTGTGACATTCCAGGAATATGAGGAAACTGGCCCTGACCTTTCCCTTTGCATTGGTCGATCAAGGTGAAGAGCAGGTCCATTAATATCAGATCTCCCACAAATACTAACTGTGTATGATCCTATGGAGCTTCTCTGCTAAAAGACCAGTTAATATGGTCAGATTTCTGAAGTTAGCCTGGCACCAGCAGATATTGACTTCTATTCACTTTTGGATTTATTTGTCTGTCTTGGAGGAGAGAATAAAGGTCGCTCACATGATGATTACTATCATAGCTTGGTGGTGGAACTTTAGCTTCTAATCACTGGAGGGGTTCTTCTCATTTGTTCTGGTAGATATATGGATCTGACAGAGCACAAAAAGGGTTTCTTCCTTTTTAGTGTTGTTTTTGTTTTGGTTTTTTTTTCCAGATCAGCAAGTAGAACTGGTAATATGTGTCAGAGTTTGTATTTCTAGGAAACTGCATGTTTGGGCTGACCAGAGCTGTTCATGAAATTACAGCCATTTCATACATCCATTTCTGAAATATTAAAAAAAATATCACTTATGCTCTCTTCTTTATGTTTGAATCATCTATCACTTACTTCATCATGGAAACTCTTCTAAATTAAACTGTCCTTATTTCTGCTCTTAGGAACTGCTGTAGTGGATATTTTGCTAACATCCAGCAGAGCTACTCTTTGGAGTGACTGCAGAGCTGTGTGTAATTTTGCCACTAGTAGCTCAGCACTATCATGTTCTCTCCTGCCTCTTGTCCCTCTGCTCTTTCCAATCCTGTAATCACATTCTCTTGATTTTCAGCTCTGTGTGCCTGCAACTATCCTTCTGATCTCGTATGCAGGCACCCTCTCTCTTCCTTTGAATTCCTTGCTGAAACATTTCTTCAGACAATTATTTCTACCCTTTATTTATAATCAGTGATCTCTCCTGAACTGTTGCCTCTTGTCTTGTCTTGTTTTTATCTTGTATCGGATTATAAGATCTTTGAGTAAAGGAATATGTCTTGCTATGTCTTTGTAAAATGCTTTATAAACTTACAGTGACAGCCACGATAATTCATGGTGTATTTCCACTCAGATCAAGGAATCACTGCTTACTGATTCTGGGCAGCACACACTCCCATGGGCTAGTGAATTCAGGTTTATCAGGGCAGCAGACTATCCTGATAATTAAAATTTGCTATTGTGATCATCAGAAATGGTGTGACTCCTCCCTGCATTAATTCACAGACGTTCCTCCTGACCTGAATACGTCTGTCAGAGGCACTGATTCAACAGGGTGGTGCTGGGGGAAAGAAGACAAGAGGAAAGAGAGGAGGCTACTGCCTTTGCATGATTGTTAAACTTGCCTTTTCTTTCCTTTTTTTCCCTTGCTTTTTCATTGTACTTGAAAAATAATTCCTGTCAGATGTTTGAAAGGCAAGGCTGGAGTTCTTGCCTTCCATCTCCGGCTCCGTGGCGAGGGAGCTGCATGGAAGCAACCAGAACTTCTTCCTAAGGCATCATTTTCTTTACAAAAATGCAGAAAGGCCAATTGTTCTCTGGGAATGAAAGGTTGAAGAGATATCCTACTGTACAGTTTTAATGACTGTATATGCTGCTTGGTTTATACTATTTATCAGAAATTCCAACCTCATGCAAAGACATTTCTGTGCCTTGCCAAAGCACATTCAAGTCACAGTTTCACTACAGTTCCAAAGAGGGAGGCCAATAAATTACAATAAAACATTATATTGTACCTCCAAGTTGTCAGTGACTGAATGTTTAAATTGCAGTAACTAGCAAGTGATATTTTTCTTAGGGGAAAACAATGGAATTTTTCTCCCCAGTATTGCAGTACGAGGTTTATAGCAAATCATGGGATACATTCAGTACTATAAATATAATCTGCTAGTAATACATATTACAATCCTCATTAAACTTTTAAGAATAGCTACAATATTTGCTGTGGAAACAGCTCTCTGCCCTCTACCAGTTTCATCTTATATCCATCAGCAGAAAACTGAGCTGACTCTCTTCATAAAATGACTTTACTCCTTCCCCTCTCCCTCCCTTGTCACCGTCCTTAGTTTGTTATTCAGAAATGGAGCTGGATCACTAATTTAAGAAACTCTGCATGTATTACTGATTTGCAAAAGGCTTTGTAAAGTGCAGTACAGACAAGGGTACCTTCTCAGTCACATTTGGCCCAATAGAAGCTCATATCAAGTATTTCCTTGCAAATCCATTAGTAGTGATTTGCAATAGTCCAATTTAGAGGTCACTTAAGCATGAAAACAGTGTACAAGAAAATGTATAATGAAACAATATCAGTAATAGCATATTTAAATGAACAATATCAGTAATAGCGTACTTTAAATGTTTCATTAAGTCTGAATTGTTCTATTGTAGCACTGCTGTGAAATAGCTGCTACTCTCTCTAAGATTTCTTTTATATCCATATTATTGAGGCACAGAAACCAAAAGATGATAAAAGTCAAAATATTTTTATTAATCATGTGTTTTAGAACATTTGTATACTGGATGACTTGTTTTATATGTCTTTATAAAGTCCATAATCCTAGATTAGATCCAATTAATATAAATTCAGTGTCTTTTTTTATGGAGGCAGTGTGAGGCTGAACATTTTGTAGTCTTGCATATTAAATTAAAACAATTAAAATACTTCTTTATTGCTTTCAGAAAACTATTATCCCAGCAACATAGATTTTCAGTGTCCTGATTTGAAAGCACGAAATAAACAAAAAATCCCTTTATAATGTATCTATTAATTTTTTTCTTGCTAAGCCAAGCTGTCCAATTTACTGGGGCTGTGCTTTCAGTATTGCTGAGTGGCACCAGGTTAGTCATTCCCTGGAGAAAACTTGAGAGTGGGACATGGTGAAGATACCTTGCTCTCCTTAATGCACACATGACGGTGGAATTGAGTTTTGGTTTGGGATAGTTCTTCCAAACTCATTACATGGAGGCCTTCAGTTCTTTCCAACCTGTCTTTAGCTGAAGTGAGATAGTAAGACAGCACTTAGCCCAGAGTTAAAACCAAAATAATCTTGGCCTAGGTGGCACTCCCTTGTTTACAACAATTCCCAGGTAAACAGCATGTTAGCTGGATTTAATTGTTGAACAGCATAAACTGATCTAATTCCATAAATACTGCATAGCCATGTAAGATTCTGGCACTTGAGGATCTGGTCTAGTAAGTCTTTCGTTCTGCAAATACAGTCATAGAAGTCATTCAAGAACACTGTAGTACTGACAACTGGTTTAGAATTGTGTGGGTGGTCGTTTTGGTTTTTCCCCCCTTTTCTCCAGCAAAGTCCAGTGTAACAAAACCCCTGAAAACTGATTTGGCCTTTGGAAGCTTCTGAAAACAGCTTCAAAGGAAAAAGAAAAGTGTCCAAACCTCTGGACTACATATATTTCTATTTTAATCTTATAAGTAACAAATCCAAGGTATGTGAGATGATGAGCACTCAGAACTATTGGAGAGGCTGAACCTTGTCCTGGCTACCTGGGCTGGCTCTAGACCCACAGTAATGCCTGTGTGGCTCCTCACCATGTGAGTTCCCAGCTGAGGTCAGTGGTGGCTCAGGCAGTTCTGTCCTCACTCCATCATGAGATGACACAGCTTTATAAGTAGAACAGAAACCTACATGAAGGAATGGAGATTTTACTATATCACCTAATAAAAATGTGTGTTACTGTACTGTCAGTTTACCCTTTGCTGGCTCCAGATTCCACATCATCAGATCAATTTTGCTTTCAGTTTCCAGGACAGAGTAATCTCATAAGCACTGTCTCGACTGCACGACAAGCGCATGCTGAGCTCTCTTGTCTTCTGATCGTCTATTGCAGGCAATCAATCAATTCAGTCTGCTTGAATTGCTCTGATGTTATTTAGGTCTGGAGCTCTGCATTTCCTTCCCGAGGAAACCACAGGGATGAACTGCCAGGAGGTTTGTGTATGAAGTCAGAATGTTCCTGCTCACCAGATAGAGATAACTGTAGTTGGTTTTTGCTTCTTATATAGTCAATTAAGCTATAAAATACTAGCATGATTCCAGCAAGAAAATGAAATAATTAAATCAATTGATGCCAATCAATATACATTTCAACAGTCATTTCAGATTGTAAGACTCATTTTGTCCTTATATCAATATTTGTGTGAAAGATGAGCTTTTTAGGGGCTCTTAATCAAATAGGAGTATCATCCGCCCAGTGTCTTCAGTTTTTGAAGAATTAGCTTTTGTTACTATGTGGTTAAAATGTAAAGTTAAAAAAACCTTCATGTGGATATTTCTGGTGGGACGTAGCCCACAAAATTGACTGGCATTGGAGGAAAAAAAAAGTACCAAACAATATAACATTTTAGAGCTCTTTGCTTTGTTGGACGTATCTTTTATCATACACTTCTGACAAGCAAGGTTAAAAAAAGCAATATTGAAACTGTAAAACATCTCTGCTCTTATTCACACCTAATTATACTATCTGTTCATTGCACTCAGTATCTCAAAGGACCATGGATATTATTGGTGATTTTTCATCACCCCATTGACAGTGCCATGGCATTACTGCAGAAAATTCAACCTTCAGGTTACACCTCTTGAAATTGTGTGCTGGTTAGAATCAGTCTAATGGACCTGTTTATGAGACAATAATTCCTTTCCATTTGGGCTGCATCTGCTCGAATTATCAAATATTTTTTGAGGACTTAGTGCTTTATGTGGTTTAGTCCCCAGGAGCAGAAGCACAGAACAGCACTGCCAGCTGAAGATTACTGTAGGGAGATACTAAAAAAATAGGATGCTTTTCTCTTCCGAAGGTGAAAGGAAATAATGTCAGTGACAGGCTGGAAGAAGATGGATATATTTGTAAACTGTGACAATAAAAGTTAACACTGTAGCAGGAATAAATCAAGTATTCAAGCAGCAACTCTGGCAAATACACACTCTAGCAGTAGTGCACCAGAAGAGTACACTTTCATATGACAATATCCAGTGCCAAATTTAGAGGCTAAGGATCCTTTTGTTCCACCTGCCTGTACGAGACTAAAATATAGTATTTATTACTTGTATTGAACTCCTTCTACACATCTCCAGTAGGAAACTTCCCAATCCCCTCTTTTAAATAATAGATTGTCTAAGGAGGCACAACAGAGGTTGAAGGCATGATATGAATATGTATTCTTCAGAAACTGATAAATCAAGTTAATGTTTTAAGGGAAGCTGGCAAAAAATAAGTGTCACAGTCTGTAGCTAAAACAAACCTTGCAATTTTTTTTCTAGATTATCTGATTTTTGGCATCCAGAAATTTTGTTTGGGTGAAGTTTGAAGACGGTGTGCAATCTTCTAAGATTTCCGAGCACCTGACCCATCTGCCAACAGTGCAGAAATCCCAGGCGTGTTTCCAGGGTATCTGTGCAGCACAGCTCTACAGAAACTCGTAAAGTTCAGGAAGCAAGTGTTGTACTTGTGTGCACTTGCTGCACAAATGGTCCTGCACCTCTCTGCTCAGCCTGCTGCATCCCGAACGCTCCAGGCTCCGTGCGCATGCCCAGCCCATCTGTCCAGGGACACTGGGCTTGGTACTTGTACACAAGCACAGCACAAGGGCACATTTCTGCTGGGGAAATGCTGTACAGAAAGATGTCTTTAGTGTTTAAGGGAGGTAATGGGTTTTACTAGAAGCTGGAAGGAGAGAACTGAAGTTCAAGCCTCGGTCCACCGTGGTCACCACACAAACACACAATTTCTGACACAATTTCTAACACAACAGCAGACTGAATCCCAAGGGCAGAATGGATTTAATCTTTTTCTCCCTTACATCAGACCTTTCCCTTATTATTATGGCTCCTGCTCTGCTACTGCATAGTTACAAAATCCTATTTGTTTCTTTCTTTTTCTTTGTCACCTGCCATGCTTTGATCTGGTTCCCCCTGAGCAGACTCCATGGGTGTCCTTACAAAGGACCTTACAAAGCCTTTGCAACTTGGCTGAGACTTCACACTTAAGGCCCTTCACCTCGAAATGCTTGATCAGACTAAACAGCAATGAGGCAACACTTGCTAGATATGTATGTCCTGCCACTAATGATGGTGGGTAGCTATTATATGGAGGGTCCTCTCTCTGATGCCCTTGATACATATATGGCAGGAGTCATTTTCACTGCCAGCTTATCTTTACGGTGTCAGACTTTCAGCTTTAATAGGCTCATTAATCATCTGTGTCACTCACTTTCCATTCCTTCCCTGAAGCTGCTCAGCAAAAGTTCTGCTGCTGTACTTTGCCAGTGCCTTGGTGTTTTGACAAGGGAATGGAAATGCCACTGTCTGGCGGCTGCTGATCCAGGGAAAGGTTTAATTGGGTTCAGTAAGCATCACAGTCTTTGGATGCTTAAGAAGTGCAGTAATGTGTTTGCCTCAAAGATGGACCCAGGGGAAAGCAGGGTCTGTTTATCATCTGAACTTCCCCATTCTGAACATGCAGTGGTGGGTCAGGCCTTGTCTTGGCCTGTCTGCTTGGGATATTTCACCCTGAGCACCTTTCATTTCCCTCTGAGTTAGCTGCCTGCACTATTTCATCCCAGTTTGACTAGACTCGTATATAGTAGGGTCTGACTCTCTCAAGATTGATGTTCATAGATTTCTGCCTTTAATTTTCATTCCTGTCTTCACATTTGACCTAATAAAAATATATTTACTGGTTCTCAGTTTTCTTTTCACATTTGTAATCAATCATACCTGATGTATTACTTAATCCTAAATCTAGTATTACTGACTCACTTTGTGGTGGACCCATATACTAATAGTCATAGAGCAGAAATCAAACCAGCAATGTTAACATTTCCATTACCTCAATCAACATTTTTAGGAGATTTTAAGAATATCAATATTTTTACCCTTTGTTGAACTATTTTAATCTCACTCATCTTGTTTTACACCCTAGATACTTACAATTCCACTGTTTGATTTTTTTGTGTTAATATTCTATTGCAATTCTATTTTTAATATGTATCTTCAATGTCTGATGAGGAATAAAAACTACCTTTTGAGCTTCACAGTCACCTTTGTAATGCTCCTGCTAATCCCTCTTCCTAAGTCTTAAGCAAAAAGCTTCAAAATGAAGAGAATATTACATTGAAAGATACCACACTAGAAATCATTGATTGATTTTATACCATCAGATCTCTTGAATTAATGCCCACATATACTGAAGGAGGACTGAAGCTCCTTAAAATCAGGCCTTGCAGTATCCACATTTCAGTTACTGATCCCAGGACTGGACCACAGATTTAAATGGCTCAATTCACAAGCAAATCCTCACATGGGACACAAGGTGACAGAAAACTTTAGATCCTCTCCAAGACAGCCAAACCAAGATACCCAGAGAAACCTACAGGATAACCTGAGCACAGGAAGTCTGTTAAAGGCTTTAGGGAGTTTCCCTAATCTGTGTAGCACCCACAGACCAGAAATTGCTCCTTAATAAAGATACCTGTATCTCTTTCCTTCCCTGTATTCCTCCTCCCTTCCCAGAGATATAACAGAGGAGGAGCCTTCCCACACACTTAGTTGCAAAAGCAGCCAGATAAACATGGTGCTTACCCAAGAGAAGTCAGTGTCCCAGCTGCCAACTGAGGCTACTCAGGGTAGTGACAGCCTGTAAAAACACATATCTGAATAGAAATTACTTCAAAATGCCACAGCTTAAGGACAAAGAAAATTAATATCTCACTGTATATCACAGCTTTTGGAGCATTTCTTTAGAAGACAGAAATCCCCATTAAATTTCTAGTTAAGGCTAAGCCTCAGCTGAACAAGTGAAGAGAACCAGAGCAGCCATAATCCATCCCAAGCAGCTCTTAGATCCTTGTATCAAACAAAGATCTAGGTCCTGCAAGTTCTGAGTTTAAGCTCTGATTGCAGGAAGATTATCAGGAAAAAAAACCTCAAAATTTTAGCTTAGCTAATCAATCTGTTCTAACTAGACAACCAGGCAATAAGCCTTTGGAAAACAACACCAATCTACTCCACTTAGTCTTGAGAGAAGAGCTGAATTCTGTGCTATATCAGCTCATTCATCTTCCACAGGATTTTTAATTCATGCCTTCTAAAGATGTCATTTGGTCCTGTCAGAAACATCCTAAACTCACTGCATTTTGAGTGGGTTGAAGTTTCTGCTGAAGCTGATGAATTTTTAAGCAATGCTCACTGTCTATACATGCATTCAAATAAGTGTTAGTAGCAGTGTAAAACTGAAGTGTCAAACACTTCTAAGCAGTGAATGCTTCATTTCAGCCATAAATATATGTTGTCAAAGGTCATTAACTTTCCTATTGTAATAGATTAGGCAGTTTTTCCTATACTCTGTCAGCTGACAGCATGTTTTTAATCTCTGCGGGGCTCTGAAGTCCTCATAGGAAGATTTAGGGAACTACTGAAGTACTGTGGTGGTCCATAGGCACTTCAATCTTCAGTCCAGAGTTTTCATACTTCATTTTAAAGCAAGAGCTTTGCCACCAGGAGATGGAAGATCTGGGGACTGCTATTTCTTGATGTTCTCCAATTTTCAGACACTTAAAAACTCCCTTCCCGTTCATCTTTCTTTTCATGACTGTTGACAGGTTTAAGAACTATCAGTTTTCCTAAAAGGTGAGAGATAAGTGACTTTGCTCAGTGCCCAGAAGTCATCTCACCATGGATAGGGGTTTACTGAGGAAATCTTTGACAGCAGAGGCTCTGGGATAAAGAAAGACCCCTGAACAAGCATGATGAATTTCCACAGATCTGTTAAAGAAAATAGAGGACACACACACAACACCACATTGATAAAGGATATTTGTAATAAACATGAGCTATAATAACCTCAGTTCCATACACAAGAAAGGAAATATAAAGTAAAAGCTAATTAAAAAAAAAAAAAAAGAAAAAGAAAAAATATAATTAAAACCAAACCAGTCAGATCCAGCTTCTTCTCATCAACCTTCTGACGTTTCCAAAACCGGCACTAATTCAAGGATTCCTTGGGAAGAGCTGGAAGTTTAGAGTATTCAAGACAAAGTCCATTTTCTAATGGCTTCCACTCTGTTCAGAAAGAATTGGGTTCTCAAGTTATGCAATTTACAGAATATATTCTTCACTACCAAGAGACTTTAGAGGCAGGAGGAAAAGACACAGTGACTATTCAATGGACAGTCAAAAAAGAGAAAAAGGTAGTAAGGGGGGGAAAAAATCCAGGTTGAGTCAGGTTTTGTATCATTGTTAAGGAGCTGGCAAAAGAGCAGCAGGAAGAATAAGATGAATATCTACTAGACTGTGTTCTAATAAATATTCTTTTGATTTATTTTTTAATTCAAGTTCAGTCATTTACAGCTGCATGAACTATTTTGTTTGACTGAGCTTGACATGGCTTGTGTGGTTAATGATGCATATTTTCATCAAAGGTATATCTTAATATGTGCTGTGATTGAAAGAATTGAGAAAGTAACACATGTTTTCTCAGTCTTTAAGCAGGAGGGATGTAAAGTTCCCCTAAGCAATTCCAAATTCATTCTATACATTTCATAAGCCACTTACAGTAACTAATAAATACCTGCCATGGTGGAATGTAACACCTGGCCAGCTTTTGGTGCTTTACACCAAAAGGCCCTATGCCATATAAATATCCTCAGTGAAGGGTAGTAAGACTGTGCAGCATTAAGATGGAATAATTCACCTTATTTAATTACACTGACAACAGAAAGTTAAGTTGAAATGAAAACTGGTGTCTTAACTTTGTCAGGACAAACTTAAGAGACCCAGCTGGTGTCAGGGTAAATTTCTAGTAAATTAAAACCAGTCCTTAGAGTAGCTGGAACTTGGTTTAGCAATAAAAACTGTCCCTTATTTGAATTATCATTTGAATTCCAAATGAAATGGTTAGTGAGGCAAGTGGCATACCAGTTTCCTCACAGTCTGAAATGGCAAATATTTAGATTTCTGTAAAAGGCAGTGTTTAAAAAATTAATTAAAAAATAAAGAAAAAAAGAAAGTAGAGGTATTCTTTCAACTGCCCATTCCTGCTAGGCTCCTCCCCTGAAAAGCAGAGCTGTGGTGTTAATCAGATAATCTCGGGGAATAACTGGAGCAATGTGTCAGCCATGAGAGGAAATAAAATGAACAGCTGCAATTGGATTATGCATTCTTCTCATTATCCAGATTCAAATGCCTGATGAACACTGTGTGTGCAATGAAAGGAATGTCAATGTTGCATATAAAGTAGCAAATCAAAGTGTCTGCGATTCACATAATGCTAGACTGTGCCTTGAGGCACAGCCCCAGGCAAGGGGTGCTCAGGAAGCTGCCTCCTTCCTCCAGGAGCCCAGGGAGCCCTCCTGTCTCCAAGCCACACTTCCCCCAGGCCCGCACTGCTCCTCCCCTGCTCCGGGGAAGGAAATAAATGATTGCAGCTGACATCCCTCTTCATGCCTGGCCAGCTATTCTGATCATTAGTAAGCAGTGGTGTGGAGCCAATTCTATGCCCATTCTCTGCCAATTCCTTCGCAGGAGGAAATATCTGGGAAGCTGAGTCTGAATGTTACACCACTGCTGAATCCAAGAGCGGGCAGGCATTAGCCAGTGGAGGAGAAACTCTGCTTGACTGAATAAAGAAATAATATCTAGGGTAGCTGATAGTAGACGGGCATGTCATTGCCATCTGAATTGCCATTTGTATCTGGGCAGAGCTACAGATCTCTGTGAAGAGAGACAATAAAGTGATAGCGCTCTTGCCTAGGATGACTGGGAGAATATTCTAATTTATGTTCCCAGATTACCATCTGTGTGTCAATGGGGGTAATCCAGACATCTGAGAAGGATTTTATTCAGTCTGCCTTCTCTTAGGGTACAGCTCTGAACTTGGATCTCTTGGTGCTTGACAGAGAAATATCATTACAACCTTCTTGTGATTGAGAAAGTTCTTGACGAGAATTTACTAGGACTGAAAAGCACTCCTGAGAAAGGGAAAAAAAACGTTTTACTTTAGGAGTAAATGGAAGCTGCTGTTGTTGCAAAACTCTAATTTATTTCTATTTAAAAAATTAACGCAAAAAAAGTCAGCACCACTAATGAGTAAGGAATAAACCCCCTCTTAGCCCTGATTTGTTATTTTAATGCAGAGAAAGAGCATGTGCTGAAAAGCAACTTTCTGCTACAGCAGCATGTAACTTCTAGCACTATTCCTATCTACCTGAATATACTGACACATATAGAAACAAAGTGCTGTTTTCTTGTTTTTGTTCTGCAAGTAAGTGCTGAAGCTTCAGGAGTGTTTTGTCCTGAAACTGGAAGTAATACACACTAACATACTGCAGCCAACAGAAGTCCTTTATATTGGAAGATGCAAGGTGGGAGTTTAATATTGTGTGCATAGAAAGAAAAAAATGCCCTGAACATTAAGGCATAAAAATTAAGTAACATTATCTGGCCTTACCACAATAGCATCTGAGATTTTTGCAAATGCACATGGTGCACAAGGTCACACGAAAAATGTCATCTGGTTAGCAAAAATCTGCCTCACCTTTAGGAAAAGTGAGGAAAGTGACCTCACACTGTGAGCAAGTAATAAATAGAAATTTCCTAATAAATGCAGCTGTTTTCTATTGTGAGATAATAAGAGAATTTGGGATAACAACTAGCTCTTACTGACACATATTTATGATATTGAAGGCTACACCTCTATCAGTTTACTTGTTACTAATTACTATTAGTCAACCTTTCAAGAAACAGTAAATTTATTTATTTTCTTTATATATTTCAGTGGAAGAACTGCCAGGTTTTCTGGAATTGAGACTATAACATGCTCCCACATCCCATGGAAGCCAACTGAGATGGAGCTCTTGTTATGAAAGAAACATTGCACTTCTGCTGAACCTTGTTTACTATTTTCTGACACTCAGAAGAAATAGGCAGCCAGCCTGGAAATACCTATTTCTTGTTTGTCTGTAAAATGGTGCTATTGATCTTTTATATTCTTCTCAATATGCAGATCAATATACAGATAATGCTGTCTGGTTTGGGCTGGTTTTTAAAGCCAACATAAATAGCTTAAAACTTCGCTGCCAAGTGGCTCTTTGCTATACAGAAACAACATGCAGGAACAGGAAACCACACTGAGAACTGTGTAGTTTGACTAATAAGTGAACTGTATAAGAACACATCCCTTACAGAGTGCGTTCTTGCTAAGATGTACAGTACTTCTTTAATTCTTTTCTTCACTGAATGATGTCTCAGGCCCAAATCTCCCAGCTGCAGACATATATCACTGCAGTCAGCAATACTGAGCCTGTCTCAGATGTTTGGACTGATTAAATATTTGGTAACTTAAGTTAATAATGTAAAACCTGCTCTGGATTAGGGCGTAGTATCAAACAGGTGGATATGGTCAGGGAGAAGTTTCTCCACAGGATGAAAGGAGAGGAAACACCTTTCTGTGCTGGTGCTGGTTGTAATCCTGATGTACTTAGAAAGAAACAGAAGTGAATAAACTTTCAAAACTTGCAGAGATTTACATAGAGAAGCATCCACGTGCAAAAAGAATTTTCTTTATGAAGCCCAAGAGACTTGCTTTTATGGGTAAGCATTCGCTAAGCAAATTGCCAGCTACTTTATACAGGTGCACAGAGCAGCCACATAAAAGAAGAGAATTGTTTTATGGAAGCAAAAGAGGGATGCTGAAATCATGCCAAACAAGAAAGGGGCAACCCCATCCAGCAGACTAAGCAAGTGATGCTATGGATCCATAAGCAAGTAACTAAGCCACCCACACTGCTGCAGAGTCTGCCAAGAAGACAGATGGTGCTGCTTGTGAAATATCTTCAGATGTTCCTCATAGTTTACAGCATCTATTTTATGGTGGAAATAAATGAAAAAAAAAAAGTAGTCTTTTATTCCTTACATTTTATTGGCTACAAATGTTACGTTATGTCCTTTTAAATCAGCCTACAGAAAGATCTGCTCTTAATTAAAGTCTTTAAATAATTGGTAGGTTTTAACTTGCCTGTGGAGGTTTGATCTCCATACTCGCAATTCAATCTCAAAGGCTCAATCCACATTTAGTTTAGTTAATCGTTTTTGTAGGCAAATGCCCAATTAGGAACTCTCCATACCTTTTGGGTCTGCTCAGGCTCAAAAATACCTGTGCTAAATAAAAACACTTTTACAAAAACTGTGGGTTTTAAACTGCATTAATGGTGTTTGACATCCTGCCTCTAAAAGATGATATTCTGGCATATTTATTAGAGATTTCACTGGAACAGCTACCTGTGTTTGCCTTCACAGTTTAGGAATAATAGTAAATAGGGCAGTGGGTTCTGCATATCACTTTGAACCTGGAAGATTTAGAATATTGTCTCAACTGTAATGAGCTGAGTTTCTTCACTTCCAATTGCTTATGCTGTACACACATTTTTAAAATAGTTTAAATATCAGGTCACTGGCATTCATGTGATGAAGTTTTATAAGCACAAAAGAAAATATGTGACTTTTTCATATCATCTGGTTGGGGTTTTTTTCAAGAAAATGTAATACTTATCAAGTATACTATTACCAAGTGTACAAAACAGAAGAGGATTTCACACAGACAGGCTCTCAGCTTCAACAAAAGTGCTCACTTTGCTTGCAAGACAGTCAGCAGAAACTTAAAGGAACCCCCAACACAACAAGTACCAAAGGCAGGTGAAATCATGTTTGTGTCCTGCCTCACAGCCTCAATGCAAGTGATCTCCACACTCCTCCCCAGAGAGGGGCAGGCACTCAGCTGGGATCAGGGTGCAGGTCAGCAGGTGGTGTCACTGCAGAGAGACGTGCAGTGTAACCCAAAACTCAATTACGAAATCGCTGAGCCCTGAGAGCTCAACCACTGGGACAGGGCAAGGGCTGTGCTGGAGCTCCCACAGCACATGCCAGCTTCTGTGGGAGATGTGAAGGACTGGTCAGATCTGACAATAAACCATTGTGGATCCAAAATGCTTTTAAAATTGTTTTCCTTGTTTACATTCAGATTTTTTTCACATTATAGTCTCTTCCCATCTCTCCTTTTCTTGACACTGAATTCAAGTCATTAGCAGCAGTCAGTAGAGGAAAAGAAGGCAGGGGGCTCATCACTTAAATTCAGCCTGGCATTATCATTATATATGAGTTATTTTGTTTTAGAAACCCATACACATTCATCACAATCCCACTCATTTTTCCACCAAAGATGAGGTACACAGGTAGCTACTATTTTCAGCCTGTGTTCACTAACCCTGTGTGTGCTGTGTACTAAAGTAATGTCACGATCACTGATGAACAGTCTGCAAGCTTTATATCAATAGACTGATGAAATATATGTATATAGAGAAAGATACTCTTATTTCAAGGCTCTTTGTTACCATTAGTTTTTAAATCACCTCAGGATCTCTTACATCCCCCATACTGAAGTTATAGATATATTTAAGAGCTGAAAACATTTCAAAGTTCAGCTTAGTCAGCTTTTAAGCCATCTAAGTAACATAATTTTCTCTAGTTCCCATTTTGGGGAGGCTGTTGGTTTTTTCTTAAATCAGTCCTTTTTTAATTTTATTTTTTAAAGGCATTTTAATTTGAAAACCAATACTATGAATATTATTCTCTTTATGGGAAGATTGATATGAAAGGAACTCTGTAACACAACCTGCACTTGTTTTTCCACCCCACTGAACTGCTCTCCCTAAGAGCCCCCAGTGACCAGCTACCATAGAGCTCACTGTCCAGCACAAGGGTGTCCTGGCCTTCCTCCCCGGACACTCTTTACTCTCACTTCTTCTGAGCAATCAGAGTTCAAAAATAAGATAAATCAAACAAGTTAAAAATACAGTCATGCAGCAAGTATTTTTAAAGGACGAGTCCCAGGGCCCAGTTTCTATTTAATGGTTATTCAGCCTGTCTCCCCAGAGCTCACGGAACCATCCAGCTGTTTCCAGTTCCCAGCTACAACCAGGATCTTTTTCTTTGCACTCCTTTCCAGCAGGCAGCTGAGCTAAATTCTCACCAGGCTTGATGCCTGTAGTAAGACAGGGTTAATAGGTCCTTGTTAAACTGCTCTGAGCCAACTGGCCTTTGGAGAACCCTGTCTCCATGGGCCTTTATCTGTCTCACCACCAAAAAGTCTGTGCAGGTTTCACCTTTACAAATCTCTTGGCAGTGCTTGCACCTCCCCTGCCACAGTTAGCCAGCCATAAAAGTGCTAATCAGGTGTTACAACACGACTCATTAGAATATTGGGTGCTGGTTATATCTATTTCCAAGAGGGGAAACTTGCTGGAGACTCAGGATTAATATTGAGCCCCTGCTTAATAATTCCTCTCCATGAAAGACAGGTATTCAGAAGCCCTTACTCTGCTGGGATCTAAATCCACTGTCCTGAGCACTTGTGGGCATCCACTCTGCTCTTTCACTTTCAGAAAAGAAAGTATTCAAACCACAAGGCTGATTTCGACACATTCCAACTTACTTTCACTCTCTCCCCTCCCACTGCAATTCAGTCAGTTATATCCTGTATATCATTTTATAACTTCTTTTCTAAATAGCATATGGAACCTTATCCACCAGCATGTGCATGATCCTACTTGGTTTGCCATGTGCTTCCGTTTAAACTAGCCTTGAATAATCCCTTACACTTTAGGTGCAATGATTGTGACTGTGTGTAAGCCCTTCCAAATAGTGTAACACAAAGGCAGAGTCCCTCTCTCCCTGTGCTGGGTCACATATGTGCTCCCAGGGACTGACACAACTTGCCCCTGGGAATTCTTCAATATGTTAACAAATGAAACATTTAAGCTAATTAATTCAGACATTATAGTTTGCAAAAAATCAAATATTCCTTACTGCAGAAGAGTGGATCTATGGAGTTATAGATGTTGGCAAACCAAAATAATGTATCTTTAAATGGTACTGCAAGGGGTAAATTGACAACCTGGAGATATCCTTTCATCTGCAGAAAGGGATATGAAAGATTCTGTGTGATCTGACTGACACCAGAGCCAGCATAAAAGGACACTGAGTCGTTTTTCAAGGTAGGAAGAAATCATCTGCATTCTGCTTACATTTTTTACCTTGCACATATCCAAACCTTCTCAGAACTGGGCTTGCTTTTGTTCTCTTTTGCCATGGCCATTAATCTATTTGCTCACAGATGTTCCCACTCACATTCGAGGTTCAGTCTCCCACCTCCATAGAAAAATTATTGGTTATTTACTGCCCAAATTACTGTGTCAATTTCAGCAACTGTCTAAGCAAAAACCCGACAAGCAGCCTCAGGAAAATGGAATTTTCTCAATGCCCTGATTGTCCAGACAGTATTTCCTCAGACTTTTTTCTCCTAAGAGTCTTGATGAAAATGTTGCCCCTGATTTATTTGGAGGTATGAGCAATATCACCTCTTTTCAACGCAACTTCTACAAGGCAAGGTTCAGGAAGCTTCTCCCAGTAGCAATCACTCTGATGTCACATCCCTTTATCCAAAATCAAAGCAATAAGTTCAGGAAAAGGCTATTAAATATAGACCCTACCAAGGGCTGCATTCGCATGTCTACCATACCTTCATTAGTCCATGGTAGGAAGTGGCAGGAGGACCAGACAGTGAACCTTCTCCCCAGAGCAGTGAAAACCACCCAAAATCTACAAAAGAAATGAGGCTTGTTAAAGCTTTAAAGGAGTAAAAAATACTCCACATATCCTAAAAGGCCAAATGTTGTTTCCAAGAAGGATATTAGTTAATTTTCACACAAACCAGCTCCAAATATTTAAAAGGAGGGAAAGAATATCTCTTTCAGGAGACACACACTTTCACTAGATTACTTCCCTCTGTCTCAGAGATATAACTTTTATTTTGCCAAAGTTTTGTAACACTTGGTGATGAAAATTAATTTTACCTTTCAGTTTTAGTCACAGAGCATTATAACTGTGCCTTGAGATAATTTTGAAACATAATGTCTTTTTTCAGGCCTTTGGTAACAGGAGTTGCAAAGATCAAGATTTGGAATTTATTTTATTATATTTTGTAATTATGCAAATGAGGTGGCACATCAGCATTAATCATACTAAATGAAGCTATCTGTTTCAGTTTGAAATACTGAATAATTATTCATTAACAATGATGGGTGAAGAAGCTTAAATCAAATAAACTTGCACTTTAGAGAAGCATCTTGCAAAAATATTCTTTGGGAGGATTGATTTTATTTATTTTGGGGAAGTGCGTAAGTACAAATATTTAAAACCAGATATTATTGGTGAGAAGTATTGTAATAATGTCTTTCAAATGCATTCATATTTATAAATCCAGTTTGTGGAGTTATGAAGAGGAAGGTAAAGTGTAAATAACCCCTTATTTTCTATATATTTAAAAAAAGCAGATGAATTAGCATCTGTCTCATTTTACAGTAAATAAGTTATTTCTAATTAATTAATCTGTGAAGGAAATTTCTGAACAAGCATTCTCCGAAGCAGCCGAGTTACAAAAGGAGATTGCTGCTGTGAGTGCAGCTCTCAGAGTATTGCAGGCTCAGAGCTGCACTCTCTCAGCACACAGCTCATCAGGTCACTGCGATCTGAGGCGCTCGCTGTGCCAGCTTTGGTTTGTGTGTCTTTCTCGAAATGAACTCTGTCGCTCAGTTCAAATGGGTCAGCAGCAAATTGATCTCTCCAAGTTCACACGAACCCAAACTCCTAGAAGAATTTCCTCCTTTCCTTAGACCCTGTGCCTTCTTCATTAACTTTGATATAGGCTCCCTGCCTCACTTCTGCTGTTTCTTGTGCTTATCTTTTTACAGGGTAGTCAGCAGCTTCACCCTTTTAGCAGGCTTATCCAAGCTTACACTGTAAAAGCTGTTCTCATCCCCAGCTAGGAAGAATCACTCTGTATCAAAGGTGAGGAACGATGCAGTCAACTTCCACTGGCCAGTCAAGCTCACGGAGCTGGGAATTAGTGCTGCTAGTGGGGACCTGGACGTTGTCTAGGCTAAAAAGTCTCTGCAAGGCTCCTCCAGTCAACAAGTATTTGTGTTGACAGATGATGGGGGTTTTGGCACTAAGACTCCTAAATGCTCTCTTGTTCCCTGAATAAGGAATATTTTTATTTCCCTATTCCCTAAACAGGGAAATTAAAGGTTGGATCTCAGGAAAGAGTTCTTCCCCCAAAGGGTGGTGGGCACTGAACAGGTTCCCCAGGGCAGTGGGCACAGCCCCAAGGCTGCCAGAGCTCCAGGAGGGTTTGGACAGCACTCTCAGGGACAGGGTGGCTTTGTTGGGGTGTCCTGGGCAGGGCCAGGAGTTGGACTCAATGATCCTTGTGTGTCCTGTCCAACTCAGGATATTCTGTGATTCTATGGGTAAAATAAGCTGCATCAACAGTGGGATGGGGTTTCTTTGCCGTTTAGAGGTCATTTTCTTCAGGAAGGAATTCCCTGTGCTGCTAGGTTGGTAATCTCTTTCCTTGACAGCTACAGGTCTAACAGAAGGAGTCTTTTTGTAGTCACTAAAAAAGACAAGACCCTCCCAAATCAGGTTCATCTCATTTAAACACTGATGGCTAGTGCTGGGGTGAGTGAACCTCTCTCTGGAATGTCATTCCCTCTCCCCAGATGGAAGGGCACAAACACCTAAATTTGGATAGACACATTAGATTAGCTCAGGCTATTATTCTCTTGGTACTGTGAGAGGCACAGCCATGCTCACAGCTCCTGAGTGTGCCCTGCTCTCTGAACAAACCTCAGCAGGCTGCTCCACGTGCCTCTCAGCATGGCAGCCAGAGAGCTCCCGCATGAGCCGTGTTTAGATCCAGATAAAAAGCCCTCTGTGATTTAAGCTGGCTTCTTTTGCTTTGCACTGAAATGGAGCAGAGGAGATGGGCTTAAACTGCCCTGAATAGGGAACCAGCAAGGAGCAGCACAGGCTTTGTGCTGCACACCAGAGCAGCTCTTCTCTGGGACATTGTTCCTTTAGCATTTTCTAGGCTCAGCTGGAGCAGCTGGAGGAAACTTCCACATGCTGTTATTTCATACCTGTGTGGGTTAGGGCCAAATTCTCCCACATGCTGTACAAACAGCCACAAAAGGTACCACTTACCAGCCTGGAACCTGGGGATCCTGCAGGGAATGTCACTGTGGCTGGGAAGCACAAGAGGGATGAAAGCCGGGGGCCAAAGGAAGCAACAGAGTTGAGATAGGATCAGAGTCTGAGCTACAAACATCCTGTGAACTCCATGTTTCTCTTCTAATCATCTGGCCTTTTCTTTTTTCTCTTGTCCCTCTGCCCACATTAACCTTTCCTTGTGGACAGGATTGTTTACGGTTTATTTTTCTGGGCTTGTTTTGCTTTCTTATTATTATTTGAAACTGTGTTTCCTGCTTGCAGACTTTGGGAACCCAGTCCATTTATCCATGCTAAATGATTCAGTACCCTACAGGATCCAACTTCAGTTATTTGACTTCTACTTTAATACTGGAAATAAATGTTAATAAATAATAAATTTAATTGTCTACTTAGAAGTGTTTGTCTCCTCAAGTCTAATGCTAATTTCTTGTTTTCTTAAATCTTTCTTGCTAATAATGTGACATGTATCATGGGAAATTGCTCACTAAACCAGAAGCAGATTTAATAAAAATCTTTCCACACTTTCAACACCAACTGCTTTAAATCTATGCAAGCAAAAAATAATTCAGACTTGTGTTTTCAAACACATAAGGGAGTTTTCTTAAGAAAGTTTCCTGTTTTTAAACATACACAGACTGTATTTCTCTGTTTCACTACTTGGGTTTCAGGAGCAATAGAATTTGTTACAGCTAAGTTAGTACAAGGATTACAAAAACATTTTCAGTGGTAAGACAAGGGGTTTACTTCTGGTGTGTTGTGGAAAAAAAAGTGGGATCAATAAATGCCTTTACAATGCATTACTGCAAAGAAAAAATAATTTGTATAGAAGTTACTGTGAGCTTTAAGACTAATGGTCATAACTGTAAATTATATTGAAAAACAGATAAAATTAAATAAAGACTTGCAAAGTATAAATTTGCTGCTGGCATTCTAAAAAGGATTTTCTTGTTACTCACCCATGGGATTTGGGGTTCTATCAAGGAAGCTTTCCTGCTTGTCATACATCATTTCAAAGAGACATATATAGCCTGGAAACTGCTTTAAGGCAGCTGCAAGCAAGTGTCACTTTGAGTTAAATGCATTATTAAACTGTTGGGAAATTTCACATCATGGGTCATTTATCTATGCTAAATGGGTCAAAAGCCTCTACACATGCCTAGATAAATGAGAGAGAAGAGCAAAATTCTCCCTTGGGAAGTAATACGTTGACAACCTCTTAGAGTTCATGTTGTTATTTTTAGTAGATAAGAGGAAAAACGACTTGCTAGGTATACTAATTCATAAAACCAGGTGCCAAATGCTCACAAGAAAAGGTTACCACACAGCACCATATTTTGATGTTGCCTTGTGCAAGATGTCAGCAAAATGAAGTATAATATGCTTTGGGTCTCTGTCTTTAATGGCTTGTTATAAGGTCTCAAAAGATGCTCACTGAATAATGTTTATATACCAAAGAATCCCAGAATGGTTTGTGTTGGGAGGGACCTCAAAGTCTCTCCAGTTCCAAGCCCTGCCATGGGCAGGGACACCTTTCACTAGACCAGGTTGCTCAGAGCTCCATCCAGCCTTCCTAGTTTGGGTGCTTTGGGAAGCAACGCTGTTTGCACTTGGAACAGAGTACACAAGAAATGAACACAGAGCAATGTAAAGTTCCTAAGACTTCAGTGACTTAATTTAGTCACAGAAAAGCCTTTGGTTTAGTAAATCCTGTCCCTGGCATGTTGCTGGGTGTTCCCAGATACCATGATACGCGTCATCAGACAAATTGGAAGCCAACCTGGTAGCCAATTTTAGGAAATTAGCAGTGATGTAAATCCCCATGAGAGGAGAAGTGAGCTAGAAACAGTTATTCACAGTGCATTGGCATTCTTTCATGTTGAAAGATTATGTTTTCCATTTCCTTGCACATTTGCCCATCAAGCAGACCAGTCAGAAATATAGTTGAGCAAACAGTTGCAAAGGGAGGGCCGTCCTTTTGATGAGAAGCAATTTCACGTTCTTGGTAGCTGATAGAGGGGAAAAAATCCTTGGTGTTGGTATCAGTTGATAGCTCTGAGCCAGCTGGGTTTACACAGAGCTCAGCATGTGCCCCTGGCTGAGAGACATCAAAAGCACAGCCCCTTCTTCTGTCAGGAGACCTCTGCAGACGGAGGGTGTCAGAAAAGTCTCCTTCTCAGCCAGGTTAGGGGATATTTTATTGAATAAATGCTAGATGTTGGGGAGGGATTCTTCACTTAAACACAAGAAGCTGATTTATGCAACTGCTGATGTTAATGACTAGACCTTTAAGAAGCCAATATATGATTTTTTAAAAAAAAATTTTTTTTTTACTTTTAAGTAAAAATAGGTTTTCTTGTTTTGAAATTTAGTTGATTTATGAGTAAAAACCATTGAAAAAAAGGAAAAGGCTAAAAAAATATAAAGGATCTGTGTGTAGTCAAAATCATTACTTCTCTTGGTTGATGCATCATGTAAAAAGGGATCTTAGCCTCCCAAAAGGCACTGAGAATTTCAGCCTTTATTAATCAATACTGACTCAGAACAAAGATGAACTATTTTATTGCACTGCTCACCTAGTAAATGTTCCCTTTTTAGCATTTATCATAACTGTAAAAATCAAATACAATTTAAAGTTACATCAGAGTGAGTTTTCTCTTTAATTATTTTTCATATTTATAATTTTTGAAATTATTTTCATACAGGACAGACTTATTAAATCTTTAGTACATTAAAAAATTGACAAATCAAAGAAAGCAAGACATAGCAAGGCGTTTGGTGGATGAACCAAGCAAAGCAAAGCTGATCTGCTAAAGCCAGCTGACACTGCTGGCATTATCCCAAAATGTACAAACACATAGCCTGACCTATCAGTGCTTTTTATTAAGATGTCACTGAGAACTAAATTAAAATATCTCATTAAAAATTTTCTCAGACACAAAATTAATGTATATATCAAAGCCATGACATGGGTTCTCAATTAATTAATTAGCCCACTTTAAGGTACAAAATCTCTGTGCTCAGGTATTCTGTCTATTGAAAGTTTCTGACATGGTCCCCAGCTATCCTGATAGGCTTTTAAGCTAAATTGCCTTAATATAACTTATATCACCATTAATTCCTTACTTTACTCATCTTTATAAATTTACCATGATGAGTTTAGAAACAGATATTATAAACCAACTTCACAGATCAGAAGATATTCTTGATGGTGTTCATCATGCAGTGTGAGTACAGTTTCTTTGTAGAGTATTTAGCCATTTTTGTTTGTGTACAATGTTTGTTGTCATAACCTACATCAGACCGTTTACAGTATCAACAAAGGCTCTAAATTCAATAAGCCAGATTTACTTAATTTGCTCCATAATAACAATATTACATTATTTTAGCCAAACGTCTATGTCAAACTGAACAGAAATAAGAGGAAAGCAGTAATTAGTCTAGGTTAAAATATATCCTCAAAGGATATTAAATATGCAAGAGCTCATCCATGAAAATTAGACTGCAAGAGGTTACAGCATGTATTGGCTTATTTTGTTACGTATCAAATTATCTCTCATGAATAAATATATCTAATAATGTTTAACTCTATAATTTAATAGTGCCCTATTAAAAATACTTTCTGAATCAACCAAGCTGTGTATTTGATTTTCTACGATTATCGGATTTTAAGTACACAATAATTAAATGTGCAATTTGTACTGACTTCTGCAATCACATTTATAAAGACTATGTCCTCTATCCCCTTAGTGGATAACTTCAATAAATATGAATACCAGGACATAATACTCCAGTTGGATAATATTATAAGTTTAAAACTACAACAAGATGTGAAGTTTCCTAATATATATATATTAAAAAAAAATTAGTTTAGAGGTTTTTGTGCATTTAAAGCAAAAAGAAACAATCCCTGAACTATGAAAGGTATGTTTGTTGTGCTTTGCAACACGAGCTCTGCTGTGTCCCCTTTCCCACACATACCCAGACCACAGATTTCTAAAGGATCTTGAAACCACATCTCATCTGGTATAAAATCCTCACCTTGCTCATCATTAGGCAGTGACACAATCCCCCTGTCAAACAGCTCTGAACTTCACTGACCCTCCAAACCTTGTCAGAGTCACTTGTGCCCGAAGCCGGGCTGGCCCAGGTAACCCCAGTGCCATTTGCTGCCACGGAGCACGGAGGGATGCTTTGAGAAATGAACCTGCTTAACAGGTACTGAGGAAGTACAGGTGAGTTACAAGCCCCTGTGTGCAGCTCTAACCCAGAACCATCCCCGCTGCCTCAGAGGAGCCGGGATCACAAGGACTGCTCTAGTTGCCATAGTGAACTCTACTCAAACACTGGATCTCTTTCTCCCCTTTTCCCCCAAGAGGACGAAGATTTCTCCATTTTTGTTCCCCTTTTCAGTGGTCCCTGCCCAGCCCCAGCCAAAGACACTGAATGGTGCTGGGCTGAACAGAGATTTGGTTCTATTTGCTAATTCTAAAAATTCATAAAGATAAATTAATCTCCTTCCTACCATGTTCCCTCCACCTTAAGAAATGAAGATGAAGAGTGGAGCAATCAGCTAATTAACCCTCTTCCCCAGGCACAAAGAGCTGCATTACAATCTGACATTGCTCTGCCCTTTTCTTTTTGAGATGTTTTTGTGGCCTATCAGAGTCTGCTCTATGAAAAGACCCTCTGCATCTGCTCTTGCAACCTGCTAATTACAATACTGTAATTAAACGCACACAGAAGCAATTACCTTCATATATCACTGTGTCTGACAAGCAGAGAGCAACTTCCAGTTGCAAAATGCTCAGCTCCCCTCTCAGAAAGGTGGTGATTCGGGTTTTGGCCCATTTGGTTTGACTGCTGCCTGAGGGTACTGAAAATCCTAAACGTTGTCTGACCTGCAGTTCTGTGAAACATCTGAGCACACACCTGTGCACACAAATGGCCCAAGGGCTCCGGGAGTCGGTGGTGAACCCTCATGAAGTTACTTGATTGGATGGTTCACAAAGGCCAAAGAGACTCCAGTGTTGTGGTTGCCCCATCTCTACCTTTGAAAAAACTTGGTTGTTTCCCAGCTGCTGGTTGCTGATTCCTGAGTGTCTGAAAAGATTCAAAGTCACAACGACATTCTGGGTTTTCCTTGGTGTTGTTTGATTCTCAATCCCTTTTGTGGTTTCAGCATTCCCAACGTTCTTTTCTCTATGACAACAATAGTTGTGGGGGTTTTTTCTAGTAGTACTTCAGACTCCAGGAGAGCAGAGTTTAAGATTTTATTTTGCTTGGTAAGGAAGAAATAAATAGATTTTTTTGATGATTTAGACTTTGCTGTTTGCTGTACAGTACACTTTGAGCCTGCAGCTGAGCTAGACGTGGTTGATGTCCATGCCCAGAGTGCTCAAACCTGTGCTCAGCTGTGTGATACAAAGAAAGTCCTGCAAATCACAGGCTGGAACAGTAAGAAACCACACAAAAAAGTCCAGTGAGGCGAACACCACCTGCCCACTGCCAGCAGGTATCTGTAGGAAAACAAGGGGCACTGAAGAGAAAGCAGGGGAGGTGACAGTTCCCCCAGACACTGCCCCGTTCTGCTTCTGTATTCTGCCTTGGCAGTGTCACATCATTATCTGAGGGAAGAAAAAGGAAAAAGAGCTGCTGTAAAATGTCAGTGCTTTTGAATTATAGACAAAATGCAGACACATCAAAATGTATTTTCCTTTTCTATACCTTTTCTTAAATGAAATATAATGGCCAGCTTTAGGCTAGGTGCTGCCACGCGTTGCCAATGGGAAGTGAGAAACAACAGCAACAAATCCATCTTTCTTCCTGAAGTACTGCTTGCAGCATGAGGCAGCACTAATCAAAGACAAATCACAAAGGTTTGGAGTTCTTCTGTTCAGGACTAATACCTAGGGGCAAGGTGGAGAAGAGAACTGTTTGATACCGAGCAGCCATACTCCCTCCACTCTTTACCACCTGATTTAATGAAAGCTCAGGAGGTTTATTCTGGGAGAAATTAGGAATAGTATTAAAGCACAGCAAACCCTATTATTTGATGGCAATTCTGCAGCAGTATAGAAGAGCTGGGAGAGTTTATACCCAACACCACCAATATGCATAAGTGATTTTTCCCCACTGCTGAAACAAAGAGTTACACCTATGAGTAAGTGTCTATAGGAGCTATGAGGCTAAGAACAAAATAAGAGGAAACAAACAGCAGGGATACCCTAAGAATGGAGCAGCCTGTGCACAGCCTTTCTTTGAAGCATAATTACAGCCCCACTGAAGCATGACTGGAGCCTCACGTATTTGCAACCACTGTAATCAGTGTAATCATGCTGCCATTCCATTTTCCCTCACACATTCTGTTAAGGCATTAGGACTGCTGTGTAGACTGCTGGAATGATACAGTTAATACTGTCCATTTATTTCACTCATGCTGATAAATTGTGTTGTTATTCTGCTGTATTCATGCTTCTTTTCTATGACTTTAAGGCTAAAGCAGCCCATTTCATAGCAGTACAAGAATAGTATTTGTAAAATAAGAATAGAAAGTAAAACCAGAGTTTGTTAGATTTTTAAAACCTTTACAGGACCTTTCATAGCTGCTGTTAATTAGCAGTATTGGGACCGAATAAAAATAACAGATAACTCCCTCTTGTAAAATTATTCCTTCCAATTGTTATTATTTAGTCACAGTGAAGGGAATGGAGAAAAGGAAACAGAATAAGACACCAAGAAGCCCAATCTTACTGCCATTTTACCCTTTCCTGAGTTCCCTGCTTACAGTTTTCTTTAAGCTGGTGCATTAGCAAAATAAAATAATAAATGGGGATTGCCTTGAAGGTATAGAAGGTGATTAAACCAATATACATAGCAAAGTGAGGCAAAGGTAGGTGAAAGTAATGAGCAGGGCATAACATCTGCTCTAGCACACAAAGCCCCTGGAAAGAAGACACAAGCTGATTTAGAATAGATTATGTTGCTGATTTTTCTTACTAATTATAACCCTCCTTTCTTTCAGATGGTCCTTCAACGCAGTTTGCATAAGCAATGGGCTGAAGTAAAATCCCTCTCGTGAAAGGGCAGTGCCAGCTGATAAAGGTGCTCGTGTCATTGTTACTGTTCATTTATTTATCTTAACTATTTCTGGATGTTGTATTTGCCAAATTTTTAAGGAAACATTTTCTGTGGTTCTTCCTGTTTCAGATCACTTAAGGAGGTTGTGGAGAATGGCAGAATGTTTAAGGAAAATTCTGCACCTTGACATCTATCTAGGAATTTAAATAACTATTTAATAATCAGACTCATAAGAATGAAATCTATATAACACTTAAAATAATAATGCTCTTCTAATCACTTAAGCACCTAGAGTATGTATCAAGGTAATCACATTCATTTTGGATTTATATGCTATGCATATCCTTGTAAGCATTTTGAAAGAAAGTGGTGCAGAAGACACAGGTGCCTAAATTAATAAACATTAGAAAATCAGCAAGAGATTTAACTACACTGGTTATTGTTTTCAATTATTAAATAATTAGTTTGAACATCTTTGTACACCTGGTCCCAGATCCTGGGATTCAATTACCTTGAATGGCTCTGAGCTGCTTTTTGATCACTTAATACTAAATCTGCAAAGTGCTGGCCATTAGGAAGAATATCTGGTGGAGGACATGGAGATTTCCCAGAAGTTTTGTGAAAAAGTTCACTAATCAGAACACTTTAGTTTGCAGAGTCAAGACTAAAATTAATGATGGAAAATCTTTATCAAGATTTTTTGTAAAAAAAAAAAAAAAAAAGAGAAGTGAGAAAACAGGTGGCAGGCAAAAGACTGAATCACAGCATTTCAGTGTTCTCACAACGAACTGTGTGTCTTTCCAGGACAGGTACATTTGATAGAATAATTCAAGAAATGTCACCTGCTCCTCCAACTTCCCTATGTTTTTTTGTTCTGCATTCTGACCAGTTCAAGTACCTTGTCTTGTTCAGTTTCAAGAGCACTGAATTTCTCTTTTAACTCCAGCTCCAATAGCTGCCTTCTGAGAGTTCCTATGCAATAGGAAATTCAGAAAAGCTTTATTGGAATTAAAGTCCTCCAAGAGTCTCTTAAGCAATGCACCCAGACTCTAGCTATATATCTTAAAGTCTCTTACTCATTTAAGCAACACACTGAAACAGTTTGTTATAAAATTTGAGATTAAAAAAAGCATTTAATTAAAGTTTTAGGAAAAGTTTCTCATTAAATGTCAATGTGTTTTGCACAATG
This sequence comes from Acropternis orthonyx, assembly GCA_035583155.1. Lineage (NCBI taxonomy): Eukaryota > Metazoa > Chordata > Aves > Passeriformes > Rhinocryptidae > Acropternis > Acropternis orthonyx. The sequence continues at coordinate 4,235,630 of JAWWEU010000020.1, forward strand.
TTCATTACATGTAACCATTTTCCTGTAGAAATTGGGGAATGAAAACAATATTCCTGTAACATCCTCTCTTAATGGCTCCAGTAGGATAAATATGAACTAAATAAATCTTGACTTAGAAGGAATCCAGTATATAGTTTATTTTTACAGAAAGACATTAAATAGCCAAGTGCCATTTCTGAACACATCCAAAAATAATGTATATAATTCCAGCAGAAGTTGCAACAGGTCAAAGCATCCTTTTTCTTTCCAGTTTTTGAACATTCATTGATTGCAAAACCCTGTAATTTCACTAGCAAAATACAGAGCAAGATTTTTTTTTTCTCTGCCTAAAAGCTCACTCTGTGGAACTGTAAATTTTATCTGCAGCACAAAATGATTTCAGTTAGGAAAGTCTGCAAGCATGGCTGAGCCTCTTTGTCACAATAAATATCACACTGAAAAAATCGTCAGGGATTGTCATTGGTACTCACCGTGAGTTTTCAGCTTTCCTCAGATCCCCAGCCCTTGGTCTTGATGTCCCAGGTCAGTCACCCAAGCATAGACAACCTCTTGGTGACTTGGTTTATAACAGTATCCAAGGAATTACTGGGGTCAATTTATATCAAAACAGTGTTAGTCCTACTTCCCAGCACCAGTGCTCATTTAATGCAGAATAACTGTAGAGGTAACCATCCTCTGCAGTCACAGCTGGGATCACAGTGCTGATAAAAGTGAGATTTCTTGGGTCTGTCTGGGCATTAATTAGGATGATGAAGGTGATGGTGTATTTTCTGCAGGCAGTAGACACTGGTTTTGCTAGACCCCAGATTGTCTTTTACAAGCAGAATTAAGGTGTTGGGGTTTTTTAAATGTATCCTTTGGGAGGTATTTTTGAACAGCTTTTTTAATTGGAGGTCAGACATGTGCAGAGATAGAGAGGCCTTGGTGAGGAGGCATTTGCTGCCAAAATGAGAAGCCCAGGCTGGCACGAAAGTTCCATAAAAATTAGATGAGGCTCAGATTTAAGTTGCATTTTCTTCCTCTGAAGTTTATTCCAAGTTCTCAAAAGTCACTTGTTTTGATGAGAATGGAAGAGGAAGGGGTAAGGACTGGTTAACCCCAATGTCTTCACGGGGTTAATCTGATACTGTAGCAACCCCACTCCTCTGAGGCTGACACCAGAAATCCCAAACTGACCTGACTTTATATAGAACTCTACACCAATCTAATTAAAATGTGTGTGAGGAGATGCCTGAGAAAACCTAAACCTTAATATTTTAATGTGGAAAATGTGATATAAAGATGAAATGATGTTAAAGTTAAGATGAAATACAACTACAATCTAGTGCTGAACCTTTTTTATTCATGACATTTTCATTTTGCAGATTATTCCCTTTATTTCTGTTCTTTTTGTTCCTTTGAATTTAGGATACAACATCATCTTATGCAATCTCCCACTTAAAGGGCTTCTCCTGTAGTTATAATCATCCCAAAGATACTTGGATAAATGACTCTATCTCTTACAATGCTTTGAGATACAATAACTGTCTCAGAATAGGCAACCATAACTAAATGTCTGTCAGCTACACTGACTACATGCCATAAATTTTGTATCAAACCTGGATCACAGGCAAAGATTTAAGGGAGCAAACTGGAATCCTGTCTATTTTCATGTGGAAGTCCTATAAGAGAATCTGAACACCATGAAAGTTTACAGTACGTGCAAATTCAGCTGGTCAGAGTCAAAATTCAAGATAAGGGTGTAAGAAGTAAATTGCCTCATTCTTGGGGGTTACAGGTTTGGTTAATGTAGTCCTGTCTCTTCTGGGATTAATAAACGAGGTCACTTCTTTTTTTTTCCCATCTTCTATCACAAATTGACTTGCTGTTTTGGTTTGCTACATCAGCAGAATCAAATACAAACCAATTTTCTCAGTACAAGGGGGGCTGTACCAGTCAAAGAGTGGGGTTGGTGTATTAGCATTCTCCCCATCACCTCTCTCCAGTATTTTCCCAAATGAGATTTTGCCTCCTCCATTCCCAGAGCACCCTTCTCGTGCCAGGTTAGCTATGCGAGCGAGGAAAAAAGAGAAGCTTTAGGATTTCTCCCTGTTGATTTTGCTCCACCTGCTTCCAGCCACACCTTAAGAAAGGCAGATGTGACATGAGAGTGTTACGGTAAATGCTCAAGACTGCAGGAGGAAAGGGTGACACCTGTGTGTCACAACTTGTCCTAGAGGTAACAGGCTGGGAAAACTGCAGCTAGAGGCAGGCATGATTCCTTCAGTAGTAGGTTGCTGTCAGCATCCACTGGTAGAAAGGGAAAGATGCAGAAAGGAACCAGCAGTCCCTCTTCTTTATATACAGTCCTGCTGGATGTTTGAGGTTTCCGATAGATTCAGGGGAAGAATAAAACTGTGGGAATCTGTGGCACTTCCTATGACTAAAATAAACTCTCTCTGTGTTTCTGCACTTGTAAAATGAGGGTAGTGGCTCTGCCACTTTGAACTTTCAAGTCAAAGAACAGTGAGCATTGGCCAGAAAAGCAGGGAATCTGCAAGTAGCTGGAATAAAACAAAAGGATCAGGGACTGCTTGTCACCCCATCATGAGGAAAGTCACCTCACCAGGACAAAAATTCTTTTTGGTGGGAGAGAGTAATAACAGTGGGCATTGATATCACTGGGAGCTCCTGTGTAGCTCCTGACAATAATGTCCTCAGAAGGATTTCCTCTCTTTGAAGTGCCTGCCTCTCCTGCACAGCAGACAGCTTGCTTTCTGACTGCTGTCTTGCCTGTCTGCTCCTGTACGTGCTCCTCCTGTGTTACTGCAGTCACTCTCAGCACCTGGTTGCAGGAGTGAATCAAAGTGTTGTGAAGGCAGCATATCAATTTGGGTTTGTGCCATGGTAATAGTTACTTGATGGTTAACTGGGATCATTTCAAAGACACTTTTTCTTCCTTTTCCCTATTTCTCTGTGCCCAGATCACTGTTTGAGCTGCCTTCCCCCTAAACACTATGTGCTCGCCTTTTGTGACTGCCTAAAATAGAAAAACCTCTGCTCTTGTCAAAAGGGTAAACTGAAAGAGTCACTTACACGGCTGAGGAATTGCACCAGGGCTCCATCAGCACTGCCCAGCTGCCCACAGCCCCTCCCCAAGCTGGGCCAGTCACAGCCAGCAGTGACACCCTGCACACCTCCCTGGCCCACCATCCTGCAGAGGGTAGCTGACCTCCCAGCTGTGACAATCCAAAAGAAACAGGTGAACACAAATAGTCAAAGAATCCATTTTGAATTATTGGTACGTACAGAATCTCCCTAAATAAAGATAAGATTGATCACAAGTTGGTTGATTTCACACTATTGTACTGTTTTTATAGAATAGGATGGTTAGGGTTGAAAGGAACCTTGAAGATCATCTAGTTCCCTTCTTCCTTTCTCTTTCCACTAGCTAGTTACAGATGTGCACTCACCTGAGAAGGGAAATCTGCATGTTCTCACAGTCCATGATATCTGCATGGAGAATACTCAGAACTCACTGCATCTGTGCAGGTTTGCCTGCAAGTTAAAAAGATTGTAGTAAATTCAGAAGGCTGGAATGTCCCCAAACACAAGCCAAATTAATTCATATTTAAAAATATTTCTGTCTACAATAACAGGAGTAAATGCCACATAAACCCCAGTCCTACTCCCATCAGAGACAACGGGAATTAAGCCACTAACTTCAAAGAGCAGTGCTCTCCCTGTAGAGTGTATTTCATGCTTCTGCAGTCTTGGCTAGATTAGTGCAAATTAAACATTGGGTTAAGTTGCCAGAACCCATAAGCACTCCATTAGGCTCTGGAGGATTTGGCTAATTTTAGTCAAATACTTACCTATTTTACAGAACACATGCAAAATCCATCCATGGGCTAAGCCCACTGAGCTCTAGAGAATGCCACTAATGAATTTGGCCTTCCAGCTCAGCTGTCTCTGCATTTATGCAGCTCTTGAAATGCATTCCAGGTTTATGCACCTTATCAAATCTTAAGAAACAACTCTTTTATACCAGAGTACACAAAATAATTTAATAAGAGTTGTAAACAAGTGGCTTTCGCAAGTGCTAAAGGATCTAATCATCAAATCCCATTCTGAGTACACACAAGCCTTTCCCTGCCTGCAGGGCCATCATGGATAGGGCTGCTGCAGCCTCCTTCCAGAGCTGCTCACTGGCCTATATCTTGTGAGTGGAAAACTGCCCCAGGGAGCTTCAAGCTACATTTTTCAATCATCTCTGCTTTATGTTAAATACACTTACAAGCAGCCAAGTAGCATCCCCAGAGGGTCTTGCTACGACAGAGGGATGTTAACAATATACTTCTGCCTTTTTCACTTCTTTTTTTCCTTTTTTTTTTTTCCAAATATGCTTCAGTTATAGCCATCCCTGAATAATCTCCTAATTAGTGAGGAGGCCTTGAGTTTAGATTCATGGACTGCAGAGATAAAGACCTGAGGTACCTTTTCTAAGCTCCGTGCTGTAGGATTTTAGGACCAGCATGGACAAAGCCTTGCCTGATTTTCAAGCCACATTTCTCCCCTGGCTGACTCCAGCGAATCCCATCACTGTTGTGAGCCTCAGTTCTCATCTATCCAAGACTGACCTGTACCTAAAGTAAGACGTTCTGACATCTGATGAGAAGCACCAGAGGAGCTCATTACCAGGTGTTTGTACAATGGCTGGAACCACTGCATTTGCAATCCCTGTCAGGGCTTTTGGATGTTAACACAAACATCATACTAATTAATCACTTTTTAACTTATGACTCAGGCATTTACTAAAGGGATGTGTTCATATATAGGTAATACAGTGCAAAAAATAATACAGCAACACCCTTTGGGAAGGCAGAAAAGGTCAAGTGCAGCACTGCTCTTCGCTGAAGCAACACAGAATTTGTATGTGGAAACTTGGCCACTCAAGCAGCTAATTGCCAGTGGGATGTCTTGCTGTACACATCTTCTGAGGTACTTTAATTATGCAAAGACACCTTGTTGTCACACAGATATAAATAATGTTTAAGGCTCATGTTTGTTTGAAGTAAGTGCTATGGGGATTACGTGGGGTTTTCTTAATTACAATTCCCCTTGGGGAGAATACCAGGTAATAAACAACACAGCACATCAGCATAGGTGTTTGTTTGCAGTTGGGTCCCCTCCCCCCCCACCTCTTATTATTTGAAAAATGCTTCTGGCTCTATTTCTGACTCTTGTTGCAAAATTGGGTACTTCAGCAAATTGCTCGGTTGACAAAAGGGAAAAAAATTGTTGCTTCAAAACAAACAATTATGATGACTTTGAAGCATAACATGGAATGTCTCATATATTTTGTCCCAGAGGACTGGTGTAAAGAATGAATAACCAAAAATGCAACGAAGCATGTAATACTAGTGCATGCACCATTACTTGTGCAGCATTGTTTTAAATCCATTTGCTCACCTTTGCCCTCTGTGATCACCTGCTATCAACAGGGGAAACACACACGAGTAATCTGAATACTTGATTGCTTCTAAGAGAAGAAATTTCTTCCTATTCAAAGATAAAGGGGCTGAGTAGTGGCAGGAAAATGTACTATTCCTTTCTCACAGTCTCTGAGTGGAGCATTAGAGATGGAGATTATAATTTCAGCCTGTGGTGCTTGAATTCCTGGCCACTAGAATTCAGCATTTGTTTTCTCCTGGAGAATAAACTTTACATTTAAACCCTGATTACACCATAGAACTGGTGTAATCAGAAGAAACATTTTTCCCTTTTCTGCTCTCTATATTCAAAATGTTAAGTGCACTCTGATGGGGCATTGTGCAAAAGGCACTGGCAAAACCCAGTTCTGGAGACAGCCATGCACTCAGGTTCATTTTGTTCACACAACCCAGCGCTCAAGAACTGGGACTTTCGAGTGTTAAAGCCAGAAAAGGGAGCAGTAAATGATCAATTGTAGCAAATGTTCTGCAGTCATTTCTTCAAACACAAGTGAAGCAGTATTTTGTCCCTGGGCTGAAACATCAATTCCCTATTAGGCTAGAAAAAACTCAGTACAGCTGTTCTGCTACCTTTGGATATGGCTCTTCTCTAACAGATCAACTTATCTTCAGCCAAGGTATTTGCTTCTGTGATGGAGAACCTGTGTCCTCTAAGCTTCCTTTCATCAAAATAAATTTAAATTGCTTAAAAAATTACATAAATCAGATGGTAAAAAATAGTTGGAAACAATCAAACAGGTGCTGTCAGTCTGAAAGTTTGATTCCTAATAGATTTGCAACTGGAAGTCTGTTAATCGCATTTATCTCTCTAGGTATGTCTGAAATCAGTTTCCATCACTGAAGTGGAACAAATAATTTATTATCATGGGTTTCTCAGCATCTTTTCAGTGCACAAATAATTCTATACATATTTCCACTTAGCTTCAGTGGTTTGGGATTAACATCCCTCTGTGCGTCAAACCTCAGTCTTTTGGATGTGGTGATCAGATCCACTTTTAGAGAAGAAGGATTCTGTTGAGAAACTGCAGCTATTCCTTTTCTCCAAAGATTTAGCCATATTGTGCCATAATCCCTGCCAGGCACAGTGGGAAAGAGTATTTTTGTATTACAGCATGTACAAATATAACAGAGCCAAGACCATCCCATTAGGGAATCCACCAGCTATGGGTTTTCACTGCCCAAATACTCTGGAAGATTTCAGACTCAGCGTTTTTATGCTTCTGGATTCCTAGCTGTTCTCTACAACTGCATTAACTGTGCAGGGTAAAAAACCATTTACTGGGGGAGTGACTTGACAATTTTGTTTTCAGGGTTGCAGACTGACAGCAGATATATCTATCCAGCCCTGCTGGGCAGCAGGGCTCAGCAGCAAGCTAAATTAGCCCACAATATGTTATTCTACCTAGATTATCCAACAACCAAAGCAGCTTGCTGTAAGGCTAACATGCAGTGTTACATAGGGCACTCAAAGGAGAAAGAGAAAATTTCAGCCCCTTTTTCTTCTTGGGTTGATTATTCCTCAAATATTCCAGGTTCTCCTCTAGGACAATTAAAACATAGCACCCCATTCCATGCCCAAATCTACCTGTCCTCACCTCCACAGGTTTACTTTAGCTTCTATAATGAACGAGAATGAAAAATAAATAATGTAAGACTGTGTAGCTTGGGAATATACAAGACTGATATTCAAAATAACTGTAATAAGTATTTGTAAAAATGTAATAAGTCAAGTGTATAAATGGAGAGAATTAAATGCCATGGTACATTTACGTAAAACAATGTTTGAAGCAGAAACTGGAATAAATATAATACAGATAAGTAGTAATCCTCTGCCTGCTTAACTAGGCCATTAATAACAATTTTCAAGGACAGACTGCAAAATATCTTTAAAAATGGAAGGTCATATTAGAGACTAGAAAAGACTGATCCAGGAAAAATGAAGAGCTGGGCCAAATCTTACCTCCAGGTCAGCATCCTACATGCAATAACTCCTTGTGGAAATCCACCTTTCCTAGTAGTCACTATAACCTGAGCCATAATGGTGACATCCATTTACTCTGGTCTTTTTTTCTTACAGCATTTTCAACTTTTTTCTTTTTTTAAACTAACATTCACTGTGGAACCGCATAAAATATTTGGCCATTGGTTTTTTGGTTTTTTTTTTCCAAGAGTGTAGCAGAAAAGGCTTTAGAAATAGAAAGAAAATAAGCTATTCAGTTTGGTCCTTTGAAATTAAGCCACTTGGAATTCATAAAGAAGCTATTGGAGGTGACATTCCTGACATTTTTTGCCTTGTACAAAGCTGCAAAGATAGCTGCTTTACAAAGACAATCATTCCTAAGAGTGTGAGCATTATTAGGTTTTCTCTGCTGATCTTCAAGGTGTAAATGACAGGTAACTTAAATACTCTGCCAAGTGCAGAATTTCTTTGCAAAACATCTCAAAAAACACGATTTCCTGTTTTACATAAGACTTCACAATCCATATTATGTCTAATCCTCTAACACATATTCTTCTGTTTTCTCTATACCTGCAGGATTTCCTGTGAGCAGTGCATTTGGCTTTAAGTATTAAAAAAGTAAATGGTGTCTTGAATAGCAGAATTAAATCCAGAAGCATCCTGCACTGATAGGAAATCACCTCTAAAATATATTCCTGCAGGCAGTTGTTCTGCTAATTCCCAGATACAGACAAATATCGATCTAATCCCAAAAGTAACAACTGTCAGTGGAGCAAGTTTTCGATGACCCATATCGTGTCTCTGTAACTCTGACAAGACAGGAGAAGAGTTCTCCAGCAGGGAACAGAATCATGCTACTGTTTTCTGACATTCTCTTTGATTTTTTCCTGCCAGCCTCGTTGATCAGTAGGTGAGTATTAATATAAGCCACCCAGCAGAAACAGGTTCAGAATCTGAACGCCATGAAGACAGATGGGGGAACAGAGAGTGGGTCAGATCAGCTTAAATGTGCCCTTTTTTCCTCATGGGAAATCTCTTCAGGCATAAAGGATGACTCCGTGTTTTCTCCTTGTGTGACACTGGCCTCAGTGACAGATTTCAGACACCAAATATACATTTGCCAAATAAGCCCTTTGCCAGTACACTAATCTGGGGAGGTTTAGGGTGGTGAGATAGATGTAAATCAAACAGTAATAGCCACCTGTTACTTCCATCTTGGCTAAGCAGTGTTTGGCTTCCCAGAGCAAACAATGCATTCTGGAGGGCCCTAAAATGCTTTCATAAGGACATAGTATGAATCTAAAACTTTTATTAGGCAGCTGAGGTATCTTCAATCTGAAGAATTAGCCTTTCAGAGCCTCTGAAAGCATATCTGAATTTGTTTGAAGGGAAAAGTCTTCCCAGATGAAAATGAGACGAGGAGGAAGGAGGTTCCACACCCTCCAACGTCCCTGCAGCCAGCAAAGACTCCAGAATTATCTGTGCCGGAAACTCAGCTATGCTGGTCAAGCAACCTCAGAAGCCAACCTGGCACCTGCAAGCCCAAACTCATCTTAAATCTTCCTCTTATCCCACTGGGCCTAAGGAACAACAGACCCCGGGCACCTGCTTTGGGATCCAATCTGTGGGAGGTTTCTGTGCTCTTGGTAGTTCCCCAGCCAGGTGCAAGTTCAAACGGAGTCAAGCATTGCGTGGTATCACCTCATTTTGGATGTAAGCATGAGGTGAAATGGGGTCTTTCACGTGGTAACACTTTTAATGAAATCAGGAACCTTGGCTGTGGGCTGCAGCACTGATGGGACAACAGGTCAGCAGCACTGGGCTCTGGGCAGGGGTCGGGGACATTTTCAGAGAAACTGCTAGATCCAGGATTTCTTATTTTCCAGTGCTTCACTTAATGAAATGTACTGATTTACAAGGAGGTTTAGGACTTGAGGGAGAGAGATCAATAGCTTTTTAGTGAATACTAAGTGCTATTTGTGACAATTCAGAATATAAAAGAGCCCCACTCTGTCCAGCCCTCACAGCCAGAGCGAGAGCAGAAAGGCTCAGTGCCTTGAAGGATGAGAAACTGATGGCACAACTCCGCTGGTATTTACCCAGCCCTTTGGACTGAGTGACTGTGACCACTGGACAAAATACAGAGCACAGGGAGCTGGGACTTTCTGCTGGAGAAGTTTCAGCTTTATTTGGGCCTGACATATATGTTCCCAGGATTATCCAGGCAGGCTCAGTGATCATTATTAAGTACACACAGTACATTAGGACACGCACAATCACACTGAAGCTTCTGAGAAGGAGCTTATTGCCCAAGCAACAACTGGATGCCTCTGCACAGCACAGCCAGGCTGTGTGCAAGTGGAATTTTTGAGATGCATCAGATTTAGTGTGTGCACATGAACAGACTGTTGCAGCCTGGGTGCACAATTGCACAGTTTCTAGACAAAAATGAGGGTTTCTGCAGCCTTACTGCATATTTCAATCTCGCACTGGGTCGGTCTGATGCTCTTCAGAAGAACATGACCTGCTTTACAAGTACTTTATGCTATATAGCAAATTCTTGGTAGTCCAAAACACTTTGGACTGAGTGAATCAGACCATAGATTAGATTTATGAATGAGTGGTAGAAATACTGTACCAAATGCCTGCTATGAACACAGTACTATGAGCAGATCCCTCTAAGAACAGTTTTGTTTGCTTCAAAAGGGCTAAATCCTCCTTACATATACAGAATTCATGTTCCCCAAAGGAACAAAGGAAGGAAACAAACTCAGGTTTTCACTACCTGGGTGTGGAGATATTAATTAAAGAGATCAATTTAATTAACAAGAGCCACTTCTTTCCTAGGAGAATTTGAGCAGCGCTCCCAAATAGTTTGCAATTCACTGCAAACATGTTCAGCAAATAAAAAAATTGAATTGCAGTGATAGATATTAAAAAAGGAAAAAATAACTTGTTATATAATAGAGAATTATTTGCAATTAAGCCCATTTGTTTCTTGTGCTCATGTAGTTTAGATTAAAGTAATTTATTTCTGTCTACTAATTAGGACTATTTATTACTGATTTCATACACTTTTGAATTATGATTCTTACAATACTTATTTTAATATGGTATCTGTGCAAATAAAGAATGACTCTTGAGAAACTCTGGAAAATAGTAACATCAAATCCTAATAAAAGTGGTGGCAGTTATCATGCTCGGGAGAAACTCTCTGCAAGTTGTAGAATCAGACTGTGTCAGCTGAATTCTTGTTTCTCAGAAAATTGCTAAGCCCAGTGCACTGGGGAGAGCTAATCCAGCAATCACAACTGGGAGATCAGCTGAATAAGAAATCTGAAAATTCTTCTGAAGTTTATTCCTAATGTAATAACACTGAGTGGAGAAGTATTTATCCCTGAAATTAGAAATTAGCAATTGAGCTAAAGACTATGTAGAAGTGAACAAGTGCTCAAATATTCACCAAGTTTTGTGACAGAGCAATAATATAAAAGTGTTTCCTTATGGCTGCTTTCAAACCCATGGCGTCTTATGTGTGCAAAGCAGAGAGAAAGACAAATACTTAACTGGCATAAATCTTTTGGCAGCATTAATGGTGTTTCAGCTCTGTCTGTGTGATGGTGCTTCCCACAGTTGTGACATAGAGTCACACTTCTATGAGGAGTCTTGATATCGTGAATTAGGTGGAAGTGACATCACCAGATGGAATTTCACAAAGAGAAAAAGTATAAAATAATCTTGGTCCTTTAAAGTAATTTTCCCCAACTCCTTCTGACCTCCTGGTGCCCAACAAAAAGGTATCTAAGCTAACTGAGGGATGCACACCAAGGGAAGCCAAGAAGTAAGGCACAGTTTTCAAAGTTGAGCATGAATCCTGACCTGAGAAAAATAGAGAGGTGCAGTTAAAAAACCCCAACATTACATGAGCTGAGATACAGAAAAATATTCACAAAAAATACATTAGAACAAAAATATTTGTGAACCCAATTTCTGCTTATATCACTAGGTTTTACATCCTGTGATTAGTACTAACTCTCCAGTCTTCAAATTTCTCAATATCTATTAGATTTTAGATGAAGAAAAATATTTAAGCTTTTAAAAAATAAAAGGAGCAGTAAATAACGCAGATTAGAATATTTTTTGTCAATACTTGTGTTTTGCAAAAATTCTAGTCCTGTTAATTGCGCTTATTTCCTTATGGGACTTAAACGAGCCATTTACTATTGGCAATATGTCATTAGCATCATCCTAATCATTCTCATATCATTCTCTAAGGACTTTTTCCTCCGGAGTAATTGCAAGTCTCATTCTACCAAGTGGAAATACTGAATCAGGATAGAGTGTTACCCTACAGCCCTTCAAGTAACTCTTGCATCATTTCTTTTTTAATTAGGCTTAACTTGAACAAATATCCCTGTTTATAGAAATGCATGTACACAACCTCTGCAAATTACTAAACAAGATGCTTATTAGAGGCACAATTACCATTATTAAAATAAACAGCTATTTTCTGTGGTGTCCTTCAGAAAGAGAGCTGGGGGCATTTGCCACCAACTCTATTACATCCTCAAGAGTATTTTTAACCAGTTTTTATCTCAAATATATCTGGTAATCTTCAGCTATTAATCCCAATGTTAAAGAACATCGCTCTGCAATGTAAGCACTGAATAGACTGGCAAAAAATGTGTTTTGGTTGGATAGCAAGTGTGTGAAAGCTCAGAGGTGACTGTTTCCCAGTGTTTTTTATCACTTGGAGAGTGAGGATCCATACCTGGACATGCAGAGTGGACATCAGCATTTACCAATGCATGATAATACCACAGGAATGCAGGGAATAAGGAGCAGAGTGGGTTAGATTAGAACCTGGAGGAAGTCTCAGAGCAGCCCCAAGGCAAATTTAGAGCTGAAAGCTGCCTCGGTGAGGGACCCTCAGAAAGTGTAACATCAGGCATGGGAAGCAGAGCAGAGTAGATACTGCACTCAGATTTCACACATAAGCACTACATATACATCTTATTTATCTTATGCTGAGCATGGTTTCAGTATCCCTGAAGAAACCCAGGCATTTCAGATTTGTGGCTGTAGCAATCCCCAGAACAGGTGTCATGAAACACTTAGGAAAAATTATCATTTTAATACAAAACACATATTGTATTAGGAATAATGCCTGTATTGTTTCACACAGTAACTCCAGATGTGCCCTCACGGAGCAGTGCAGGCAAGGTGGGCACTGGCAGTGCAGGGCTTCATACAGAACCAGGGTCTTCTGCTGCAAAGCATGAGCCAGGTGCTCCCTGTTAGCAAAGTTGTAGGGAAAAGTGTGAGATTTTATGGTGAGAAACCCATTCCTAACCATATGTAAGGACATACTAATGTGAAAAGCATTCTCATATGGTTCCCACCTAGTGCTATCAATGTTAACTGAGAACAGTGTTAGAATGATTTCAGTGTAACTGAAGTCAACCACAACTAACAGTACGAGCTCCAAAGCATCCACTCAAGCCCAATTCCAAGCAGCCTGCACACAGCAGTGGTTTTCTGATCCAAGCAGTGAGCACATTAATTTGCACCTGAGGTACAATAACAAAAACCAGTAGATCAGCTTCACTAAGAGTGCCAGACGCCTTTAAAGAGCTTCTCATTGCAGTGACTGGTTTCCCCTCTGTAAAGGTTGCTTTCCCCATTGTGAACCAGAAACTTGGCTTGAACTTTGTGTGTGTAAATTAAGAAAGTAAGTGTGTGAGCTTTCTGACTGCATGTTGGCCTGGTTTCCATACCGAATTTCTCCAAAACACTCCCTAACTATAAAATTAGCAATCCCTTCTCTCCTGACATCCAGTTCAACATCTGTTCTCAAGTTTGGACAGAGGCTGCTGAATCCCAGTCCATTTGCTTTGGGGCTGTTTTTGTCTAGGCTCTCCACATAGGATGAATAACCTTCACTCTACTTCAGCAGTGAAACATGTGCCAGAGCCCCTTTTCATTTCACAGTGCACCTGAAAATTTCCACTTGATGGATAAGAGTCCTTGAATTTATAACATAATCTTCTTGCCTTAGGAAAGTCTTGTTCTGCCATGGTTTTGACCATGAGACAAGTCCTGTTACCAGAGAAGATGGATTTTGCAGGCAGTTGCTTCATGAGGGGCAGAGACAGCACCCGTGTGATTAACTTGAGTGATTTGGTACTTGTTCCATAACAAGAATGCAAGGAAGGGTTAGTGGGCACAATTCTTGGCAAGTCTGCACCTTACAGCACTTTTAGCCAAAGCTTCAGATATTTCTGTGCATGTGAGCTGATGTGGAAAAGTGCAGGAAGCGTTGAAATCTAAGTCTAATCTAAGTTGTTGAAGTACAACCAGGGGTTGAAACTCCTCTCCCATTCAGGAACAAAACTTTCAGCTGACTCATGACAAAACTTGCCAAAGGCCATACAATGACTCAGCTGCAAAACCTGCTAATCCAACAGCAAAGCCAATCTTTATACTCTGCTTCAAACTGTAAGGGCTGCAAGTTAACTGCAAATGCTGATATGCCCAGACGAGACATACAGGGAGCCTTCTTATAATTAAAATCCAAGATACATAAGAATCACTCATTAGTCTTTAAAGCTATTGCCTCTTACTTACTCAAAAATTTTACTTTTCTTCCCATAGAATATGACATTCAAGGCAAGCTGTATAAGAATATTGGCAGTAATCAGCATAAATACACAAGACATAGAACAGTTTGGGTTGGAATGTGCCTTAAAGTTCATCTCTTTCCAACCTCCAGTCATGGGCAGGGACACCTTCCACTAGCCCAGGTTGCTCCAAGCCCCGTCCAACCTGGCCTTGGACACAGGGATGGGGCAGTCACAGCTTCTCTGGGCAACCTGTGCCAGGGCCTGCCCACCCTCACAGGGAGGAACATCTAAATCATTCACGTCTGAATGAAATCACTTCTGTAAATACTTATACTGGGAAGGATGAAAACACATAAAAATCTGATGGCACAACAGTGATACATTTCTGCATGTGGAGGCAGAAGTGCTGATGGTCCCATCTTTTATTGGCCTTCAGTGGTTTTAACATCATCCTTCTCTGCTCCTTTTAGCAGTCATTTCAGATAGGTTGCAAGCAACACTTCATGTTTACTTACTTCTTAGGAACATAACAGTGGCTGTACTGGGTGAAAAGTACATCTGACTCGGGATTCCAGCATACACTGATATTCTTCCAATACACTTTCCCAGCCACAGGAAATTACAACTTGTATTAATAGTCCTAGCAGATCTTCCATCAAGAAGTTTGTCTAGATACTCTTACAATTCTGATCTCTCCACTGTCTAGCAGCAATAAGTTCCAGAGTTTAATTAATCTGCTTTTGTAACAAAAGGTTTTGATGTTGTTGCTTAGTTTTGGTTGTTTTTTTTTTTTTTTTTAAATTCCTACCATTGGATAATTCCATTTGATATTGACTTCTTTTATCATGATAAAGTGAATACCAGTTTCCTGTTCCCTTCTGATAAACACTCAGACTTTTATCATAGACTTTATTGTGTTCTTGTGTCTGTGTGTTTCTTCTGTGCTGAAATTATGAATCTATTTCATCTCTCCAAGGACCAAGGCATTCAGTGCTTTGTTACCCATCTCTGTACCTGTAGTTCTGTTTTAGCCTTCCTGAGATGGGTAAACAAAGAGTGTTGATGATGGAAACAGACCTTTCCTCTTAATCAACCAGAGGGGTTTTTTTTCTTAACTGAACACTTGTAAAAGTAGAATAGAAGTCAATCTGACCCTTTCATTTCAATACCTTCAAAGGGAGGGATTTGATCAACATTTTGAAAATGTGTTTCTTAAGCTTTGAGAAATCTGCTAAGAACCCCTGAACTGCATTACCTTGAGAAAGCCAGCATCTCCCAGGATCAGGCTGCAAAATGTTATCTACATCCAGTTCCAATGACCCTTTCATTACACTGCCTTTAGATTTAGAAGAAAACAAAATAGAACCCTGGAGAGTTAATATTTTCAAAACCAGCCCTAGCTGAAGACAATCAGTGCAGCTTTTGATAAAAGTGATCAAAGGACTGTTCTTGACAGCTTGGAAACATGAAATGCTATTACTTGCCCTCTTTTAGTTTTGCTCTTTCTTCTCAGAAGACCAGTGTTTGTTTTGCATAGTACCAAACATTACTCCTGTGGTGTTTAACTTTTGCACATGAGCCCTCCTTTCATTACACCAGAGTAAAAGTAGTGTGAGATTAGCAAGTGGTTTTTTGTCTTCTGATATAGTAAAACTCTTTTTTGTAATTCATCTTTCTTTTCTTTCTCTTGGCTGCAATTTACATATCAGTGTCTTCTACTATTGTCTTTATATTGGACTAGAATCCCCTTAAAATATTCCCACAGAGTTGTTATTTCTCCTCTTTTCATTACTTAAAATTGAAAGTGTTTAAGACGATGCATTTGGCATCAGATTTACAAAGAAAAGGAAAAAAAAAATTGAAAAAAAGGCACAGGATGAATTGCTGTGATCAACTCAAGGACAATTTGTGTTGGGGCACCAAGGCCAGGGGAAGAGGGCAAATTCATGATCCCTTTTAAATCATGGCACTAATCAACGGATATATAAGTCCCCACAGACAAGTAACTAGGAACTACTTAAAACTGCTTTCCTTTAGGCTTAATACAAAAGCTGCAGGACATGTGTCTCAACTCCCTGCCCTCTCACAGGAGAGGACATGTCATTTGGCCATTTAACCCTGTAGAAAGGCCCACAGGATTTTAATCTTTCTTTCATAATCTCTAATTAGTCCCCTCTCTCAGCACCTCCTCAGTTCTCTCTCATGCCATTTGAAATGAGGACCCTCTGCAGATACTGGCATAGAGATTAAACCAAGCATTTAGTTGGCAGCAGTACACAGGCAGAGTAAAAGCTTTGGGGCACAGTTTCTGCTCTCTTAGACCAGTGAAAAACTACAGGAAGTCTGAAGATTTCAGTGTCAAACCTTCCTCCATATTCAAGGATGCTGAGGCTGCAAAGCACAATGCAGCTCTTGTAATTCCTGTAAACCAAAAATTGACTGAACTAATACGGATATGCTTAACTGAGGGACCAGCTAACAGAGATAATTTCTAGCCTATCAGATCCTTATATGTTATTGCCCTCAGTTTAGTTTAGAATTGCCTTTTAAGCTTCCCTGTATAAGCTAGTAGCTTTAAAATGCAAGTCTGCATTCTCAAATCACTGCTTCTTATTGAGCATTTGGAGCATAAAGAAGCAGCATTATCTCTTCATTTTAGTTTAGAATAAAGGAGCAAAAATACCTTACAGATTCTCCATAGGTATTACAGCGAGGACCTGAAAAAGTCACAAAGATCTTTCTGCTCCTCAGTTTCCCAATTCATATAAGGGAGTTGAAAGTATTGCCTTACCCAGCTGGGTTACTGTGCATAAACCAGCTGGTGTTTGGTGTTTGGTTTCAAGAGGAAAAATATTTTACAAATGCCAAACATAATCATTCATGAACATCAATTCCCAGTGCAACACATCTGTGAAAGCTCGTCAGGTAACACCTTGTCTCTGAACACATTTACAGAGGACCTGACTGGGCACATTTCCTATCCAAATGCTGTTTATTTGTTTGGTTTTGGCAAACAGCTCTTTCTGCTCACACCCCAAAGGGATGCAAGTTACAGTTCTGACTGACTGGGGGAAAACCATCAATGTCAGTGGCATTCCTGAAAAAAACCTCTTCCCTTTCACAGGAAAAGGGCACATCTACCTAGGAGGCAGCATGTTCTCCCCAGAGCCGAGGACAGGGGTAACTGTGCAAGACTTCATTTTCATTTTTCTTAAAAACTGAACCAAAGGAAAAGAAAAAAAAATCTTCTAATGTTTTCAAGTGATTGATTTATTTTCTATTGGAACTGGCATTTTTCATTAAAAATGCTTTTTGGCAGCACTGTATCTTTCAATTGGAAAGCTTTCCACATGAAAAATCTCAGACAACTAAAATGTAACAAATGCTGCAGCAGTACCTTCCCTGTGAGATGCAGGATGATTTCGTGACCAGCAACACAGGGAGCTTGCTTTTCTAACAGGATATTTAGTTATATATAATGTTCATGACTAAGCTGTGTGCTTGAGCACATCCCTCTTTCAGCATACAGGCACGTGTGGATTCACTCCCTGCGCATAATGCCCAAAGAAACAACGTGCTTAGGAGGAAACAGGGAATGAGCTCTTTTGGTGACCTGTCAGGAATAGCCAAAAAAGGCCATTACTAATTAGGATTAAGCTTCTAGTTGGGTTTGTCCTATGGAGGTATCTTTTGTACATTTGTGACACCTGAAAAATATGATTTAAAGAAGCTGCTTCAGACCTAAATTTAGAAGGATTTGAATTCTTACAGATGACAGTAGGTCCAGGGTCTGTGCCCATATGCTGGAAAACCATGCACATAGCAGGGTATCCAGGAACTTCTCTGATTCAAAGTTTGAAGGAAAAAAAAAAAAAAAAAGGCTCTTTTGATCTTTTAGGCCAGTTCTACAACTTTCTTGCCACCAAGTCTGTGGAGTCACCAAAGAGCTTCCCACTGACATTCATGGGACCTGGACCAGACTCTGTAGGTTATTCCTTTCCAAGAAGGTTGTCATTTCAAGGCAATTAATTTCCAAAATGAATGGATTTAGGTGTAATTCCCTCTCTCTTAAAACAGAGTAATCTGATGCACCTATGTGTTTTTACTTCCAACCAGACTCACCAAAATGGATTAGACTCTATTTGCCTTCTACTGTAGATGGTATTTCAACAAATCCCATCTAAATTTCTTTTTTACTTTAATAGTGGCTTTGGCCATTAGATTTATAGGCTATCTCCCCTCTGGCATTTAAATTCTCTTAGTATGAAAAAAAATAAAATAAACCTCTTTAGGAACAAATCTTTCAGCCTGCCTGCCTTCCTTCCTTCCTTCCTTCCTTCCTTCCTTCCTTCCTTCCTTCCTTCCTTCCTTCCTTCCTTCCTTCCTTC
>JAWWEU010000020.1:4254192-4266180 GCA_035583155.1 Acropternis orthonyx
CCTTCCTTCCGTCCTTCCTTCCTTCCTTCCTTCCTTCCTTCCTTCCTTCCTTCCTTCCTTCCTTCCTTCCTTCCTTCTTTACCATTCAATAAACTTAATGACATAATGCAGCAATGTATATCCAAAAAGTAACATTTCTTTCTGCAGAAACTAAATAAAACACCGGGAGTGAGAGAGCAATTTAATTACATGGAAGTCAACATGTTTCTAAAGTCGTGTTTAAAAACTAGTGGTGTCTTCATTTTTCATGTACGTATTCATCCATACTGTAGGTTATACATTACTCTAATTATTCTGTTTACTACAAACACTGCCTATACATCACATTGTATTCTCTGATGATGAAGCTTAGGAAGCAAGGACTTAAATTTACCTGCTACAATTCTCAAGGAGGCTCAAGATACTTTCAATGACCAAGGATACTTTATGACCAAGGAACAAATAGTTCTCCCATTTTTTACCCCTTCCACCAACATCCTCCAAACATTATCTCTGTCTTGCCAGCCATCAGCCTCAGTCCAAACTCTTCATGTAGCAGTTTCTCTTGCTGGTGTAAAAAACCCAGCCTCCCTCCAGCTTCCCAAGTGTTGCTGCCCTTTAGCATGAACCTTCTTCGTGCCTGCTCCTCTTGCCCTTCCTTCAGCCTCCATGATTTAGAAGTCTGTTTCTCAGTGGAAGTGCCATTTTCATGTAATCATTGGTTTAATCCCTTTAAGAGTCTGCAATCTCTTCACTGGATAGGTATTGAACATCTCTGTGAAGAAGTCAGATTTTCAGATCCACTTTCCCCCTCTAATCTACAGCTGTTAAAGACATTCGCTGCTTTGCTTTTCAGCCTCGCACTTTTCTCAGACCAGAAATTGATGGAGGTGGCCTCTTCTATTTTTTCCTTCTCCTGAGCATTGACTTTTTCTGATAAGGCCAACTCTTGCCACTAAACCAGGAGGTTGCATAGTTCTGTCACCCAGTGAAACCTAATCCTCCCCTGTTTGTGCAGCTGAGGCTATTGGAGTTTTAGCTGATTTAAACCTGCACAGATCCATAGAAGGTGAGTCCATGCACTGGAGAGGTGTTTGCTCCACTGCTGTCAAGAGGAGTTTTGGCGGACAAGGCTTGGGGTGTAAAAGTATACAGACCATATTTTAGGCATTTTAGTAAGGCAAAGAATTCACTTGCTGAAATGGTTGTTACTGGAAAAGGTGTGTTGGGACAGACTTTTAGAGATCATTTTTGTTTTGCTCGTTGTTTTTTCGGACTCACTTTCAATGAACACCCTGCGTGATCTTTATGTAATATTGGTACTAATAGGATGTGATATTAAGTTATAATATCCACATTCTCCCAAAGCCAAACCTAGGCTGCACATCTGATCATGGTCTGTACAACACTAAATGATTTGTTAAATCACTGGTCTAGAAGCAGAACCTGAACCCTGTGCTTAATGTAATCAGACCCCCATTGTCCAATGGTACAGACATTTAATTCTGTCCTAAAATACCAGGACTACATATTTATTTTGTATTTATGTGGAACATTTGCACAGTATGATATTATACAGCAAATAGAAGCAGAACCTTATAAGGCAACATTATTTGAATTTGCCAGAAAAATGTCTTTGTTGAGAGTGGTTGGTGCAGTTTTCTGTCAGGAGGCTGCAATGGCTCTTTGAAGTATTAGAATTATACCAAAGTGAGACCAAGACTAATCTGTCCAGTAACAGCCACCTGATGTATTGGGCCGGGCCAGTCCTTCCATAAAAGTTCTTCAAGTCTAGGAAAGTTTGGATTTTTTTCCCTGCAACTCACCCATTTTTAAATTCCTTTGATTGAATTGCTTTAGTTCCAATAACCTTCAAGCTCCTCCTCTGTTTAGTGTTAGTGAGAACCCAGTGAACCTAATGAGCCATCTAAAGCCCCATAAAAACTTGCTAACCAGTGTAACCCTGTGATGTTTTTGTTCACTGTAATAAATTCAAATACTTTATGTAAGTTACTTCCAATACATATCCTTGAGACTAAAGTCAGGTTAGAAGGATGTAATTAATCAATCCTTCATAGATCCAGTTTGGGTTACTCACAACAAGCTATTTATAGATAGCAAAGCACAAAAGATGATGAAAAAGACACTGACATGTCTAGGGGGTGCTCATAGGGATTTCAAGCAAAATAGGGGGGAAAGTGATAATGCCAATGACTTATTTGATAGCTAATTTTGGTTCAATTCCTCTCATAAATCATAAAGACTCTGCTGGATAATTTTTCTAAGGAGAATGAACTACTGGCATGACATAGTCTTTCCATGACATTTGCTAATACTCTTCTCTGTCAAACTGTGAAGTTAAGTGTTTTCATTGTTGAGCTAAAGTGGCTTAACATTAAAAACTTATGGAAATGGCTTTAATACTGAGATTTACTTCTAGAATACTTTTGAAATGCAATATCACCAGGTACTTTACAAAAAAGCTAGACTCCATTTTCAATAGCTTTTGCTGAGTTTTTATCTGTATTCATCCTCCAGAATGTGCCACTATAAATAATTAATCAATCAGCATCTGCTATGCTCACAGAACACTTATATCTCAAAACTGACTGTTGGCCTGATTCTTCACTTCTGAAGTGGCTGAGAACTTTGCTCCTAGTTTCTATCAGAAGAGGATAAAGCACAGAGCATCAATCCCCAGCACAGTCTTTGGGCCTGCACATTAGCAGTCTGACCCAAGCCAGTGAAAACGCTCTGCTGGCTGATACCTAAATGAAAATGTCAGTTTAAAAGGTGCATCTTTCAAGCTGTGTTTACTATTTGCAGAAGTATAAATATAAATTTGTATTTATATATATCAGGGAAATGGGTTGAGGTGTATTTCAGGTTAGTCTCAGTTTGAGGTCTCATGTTATGACCTCAAGCTGTCCCTTACTCTGTCTTGGCCACACAGAAGGCAAAACAATTTTCCATGTGGCACTGTTGGCCTTGTACTTCCCAGGGATGGCATCCCTATACTCAACTCTTCATTGAGGGCCATCATGCCTGGATGAACACTAATCACTCTTCTGCTTTGCCTTGACTGCTTTACCATTAATGGAATGTAGCTGAAGTTGTCAGAGCACAATTATCAAAGTACCACAAGCCAATAAACGCTAATAAAATGTCCTGTGTCAAATCTTCCCTCTTTCCCGTCTGTCTTTGATGCCTTTCCAGGCTCATCCATTTATTTAGACATTCTGTCTTTACACTCCAAGTGAAGTTAAACATCCTTTAAAACACAGATGGTTTTTACAGTCTGTTTGGGGAGAGTGGGGACAGGGGGAACAGGGGAGGGAAGGGAAAATCCAGCAGAAATGCTGAATGCATTGGATTAGCTGAAACAGTAGAAAACAGCACTGCCTTTGGACAGACCAGCTACCCTGGACATGTATAGGCCAGAAAAACAGTCATGTTTACATTACTTTATCTTCAAAGTGGCTGTGCCTGCTTGCGTAAGAGTGTACCTGGCAGCGCCTAAACCAATCTTGAAAGAGTTTTCTATAAAGAAGATGGCAAAACGATATAAATATAAAAGTGGCCAGCAGCCACCCTTATTGCCATTTTTACACACAGTGACACAGTTTTCTTTAATTAGGTTTTGTCACCTTTACTGCCATCACACTTAGGCAAATGTTTTACCTGGTTTTGTAGAGTTCATATTATTTCCTTTCAAAAAAACACTAGCAGTGTATTGATCTTGTTATAAGATATACTGCATAGTGGTGAGTCAAAAACCATGGGGTTCTCAGATTCTTAAATTCATAGATTCTTAAATTCTTAAATTCATGGGGGTCTTCAATACAGAGTATGGAAGTGGAAGTCTAAGATTCAGAGTGGATTTTTTTTTTTTTTTGACTGAAGATGATGTGGTTTGTTTTACATAAATAAGAAGAATCAAAGATTTCTTCTTTAAATCCTTATATAATACAGTCAAGTTTGGGAACTTAAAGCCTCAGCTATCATGCAGTCCTTTCTCTCTCACTTTGTTACCTGCCAAAGCCTTGTTCTGGGTTACATTATGAACTACTACTTGATTCACATTCTCTTTTATCACTGTTTAATCTTGCCACTTCTCTACTGTTCATTTTTGTCCAAAAATATTTCTTTGACAGTGAACACAAGGAATCTTATGTTTTAAACGGTTCCACTTTCAAAAACCGTGCTACTTTCATCACTTACTCAGCAACAGCTAATACACAAATTTAGAATTTATATAAGCAAGAGCTTTGGAACTAGGAGTGCTGCAAAGGCATTGCACATTTCTTCTCGTTATGCCCCTCATTTTGCTAGTTAGTCACATATTTAATCGCAGCAGAGATCTCTTCAGAACCGGCTTTGCTTATTTTGCTTTGTGCAAGATACCGCATGATCATTATTCAGGGTTGTAAATAATTCCTAATTACATCTCAAGGGGTCCATTTTTCCTACCTAATTCCTAAAGAAACTACTCTCTTCTGTTTATACAAGCTCGGGCCATATATTCAAGCAGTGATGCTACAAACATTTACCTGTGCAGGAACATCTCATAGGGGGACTGCTCCCATTTCTGCATAGCTCACCTGCACAAGAATACAAGGAATGAAGGTATGGGCATGAGGGTTTCTATTCTTTACCAAAAAAAAGGGAGTTTTAAGATGATTTTGCCTTCAGCACATAATGCACACAATGAAGAACATGTGGTTAATGAACAAAAAAGCCTTTTACTTTTTCCCTTTAACTCAGGCTGTCACTATTTTCATGTTTATTTGCCAGATGCATCCCAGCTGCTAATTAAGCTTGAACAAATTAAGGTGAATTGAATCTTGCCTGAGCATCTGCTGTTCTCCTATTAGTATGGCAGGCGATGAAAGGAAGATGATGCTACATCTTTAAAAAGGCAATTTATACTTAAAATTACTTCTTACAATACACTAATATAGAATGTTTTTTCATAAAGTGTACATAACAATAAAGTGTGTTGTAGAATATGCCACTGAGATGACCACTATTATAATTCCAACAGTTTTCTTAGTATGTTCTCATAATAAATAAAATTAAGACTAAAGTTTTAAATTATATTCAGAGGTGAAGAAAGAGGCAGGTATAAACAATCCACAAGCTGAGTGGCTTGATCAGGACCTTCAATTTCTCTTTGGTTTTGGGGAATCTAACTAGAAAAAAAAAAAAAAAGAAATAAGGTAATGCCAGGCACTATTCTGTGGGGCTTCTTTCGTAGAGAAAGGAAATAGCTTTGGTGGCACTTGTGTCAAAAGAGTCCCCTGTGCAGACTTTAAAATGGGAGGTAGAACAAGATGTTTGGTGAGTCGTACCTGTGCCAAACACACAGGTACTGCTTAAGGAGCTCAAGGGTCTTGGTTCCTGTAAGACTGTAGTTAATATTGTATTTTAAAAAAAGGCAACACAATATTAAAAATAGTTGTGAAAAGGAAGCAAAAAGTAAGTCATTTTGATCCTGGAGACACTTTTAGGTTATTTTAGATGCAAAGAAAATCTCTTCATAAAAGAAATATAAAAATGATTAAAACTCTGTGCCTTGAGAAGGTGCAGAGTTTGCTTTTACACAATTTGCGGCAAGTCTTTAAAGTGATAAAATCTTGAATATTAGATGTGCATCCCTTAGGGCTTTCATTTCATTTTTATACTGAAAAAAGGCTAATACAAGTTCATAGTAATCAAAAATTGTGATAATTGCCACTACAAAAATTCTCTGTTAAAAGTTGGTGCTGTCTTACGGAAAAGCCGGTGAAAATTCATCAAAATTAATACATTTACTTATTGCACAAGAGACAGTTGGAAAGTGAAGTTTATAAATGTAAATGTCTAGAATTTGGAAGCACAGTTCCTCAGGTGCAAGCATGATACATGTAAGTTTAGTAAATAGTGGGTTGTGGCAATTAAAACTAAGGATGTACACAGGTAAAACTGCTGAAATAATGTTTTTTGCTCCTTGCTTTCCCATAGGGATATACTGTTGAAGGAAAATCTAATGGACTTTATCCCCAATAATGAATGTTCTTTTGCTTAACACCAAATGAGAGAGTCATAGAACTATTTCCTGTCTAAAGATGATTAAGTATTAATGCCCATTGAGCTAAAGAACAAAAGAAGAGGCATTGATCCAAAACTGGACAGAAGTGATGGTTTTATTCAGCCCACCTGAATTTTGCCAGCTCGTAATGGTAAACTCAGCACCGTGAGAAGGGGAGTTAATGATAAGGCTCTGGAGATCTTAATGATGCTGGGTTTGCTCTGAGCATTACCTGAAACACATTTATGCACTTGGATAAATTAATCTTCATCACTAAACTCTGTCTAAGCAAAATAATCCAGGGAAATGGCTTTAATATGCATGATGAGGGAATCTTAAATATAGGTTGCAGGACTTAAATATATCACCTGTAGTTGAGTAAAATCTGAATATTCCATCACATCAGAATCCCCCACTTTTTCTACCACATAACACATTAAAAAGATGATTGTTTTTCCTCTTCCATGAGCGTATTCTGAAATAAGCATGGAAAAGAATCTCAAGTGGAAAAAGAAACCTTTTTTTTTTCTTTTTTCTTTTTGGAGTCAAAGGTCGTGAACTCTTTTTCATAATTTATCTTAAAAGTTTATCCAGAGTGAATCTGACCCACTTAAACTAAACTCTGCAGAATTCCCTAAGAAGCCTTCCAGATCTTTTCTTGGGACTGTTTGTGTTGAACAACACAAATGACACACACAACAAATGACAAGAGCAGCAAGACATTAGTGTGACAAACAGGAGACAAGGAACAACACAGAATCCAGAGGACTAGCTGCAAATGAGCAACACAGAAAGCATTTTGGATGTTAAATTTAAAATTTTAAGCTATTCATTAATTCATGAATAATTCATAATTCACACTTAATAACTATGATGAATAATAATTACCCACAAAATGGAAAGTGCAGGAAAAGAGATAACAATTGATATTGAAGAGATAACAATTGATATTGAGTTGATGAGTGATGAGAAATATTCCACATCTTCCTTATTGAACAGCTAATCTCTAAATTAAAACTTTTTTATGGCTTTCTCAAAAACAAAGCACATTTTCTCCTAACACTTCAACATTTTAATAAGAAGACATAGACTCTTCATACCTGCCTTCTTCATGAACCAGTCCTGGTTAAAAGAAGGCATTTGTGTGAAATCAAAGCTAGAAAAGAAAGAATTTAAATTCACAACAGAATAAAAGACATTGTTATTGTAGAAGCTTTATTGTCAGATGAAAGAAAGAAGATAGGACAGTGTAGGAGAGGAAAAGCCTTGTGCAGTTAAAGTTATATATATATATGGAATGATATCAAGGCAAAGATACCTGGAAGAGCTGTACAATGGAGTTCTACAGAGAAATCTGCATGAGACTTCAATAAATGAAGGATAGTTTGTCATACTCCTTTTTCGAATAATACAATATAAGAGAGGATGTCTTAGCCCCCTGCCAAGGTAAAGCTAGACTGAAACCTTGCCTAACTTGTTCTAAAAGTCCGCAGTAATGCACGTTTCACCACCTCAACCAATTCCTGTGCTTAACCACCCTTATCATAAGTCTAACTAATATTTTACTCTTTATTGACATTTATATGAGTGTTTTCTTATTTGTCTGCCATAACCACAGAGAAAAGTTTAGAGTGATCTGCTGAGAGCATTTAGAAAGGAGACTTCAGAGGAAGTCCAGCTGAGATAGAATAATTACTCTTGAGGGGGAAAAAAATTGCTAGAAAATTACTGTGTGCTAGAAAAATTATAGCAAAAGTAAAAACTGGTAACTCCAGGGAATTAATTTAGTAAGGAGAACTCAGCCAGACTGAGATATTTGCCTGCTTTTCTGGATTACAGGTAAAGATGGGATCTTTGGAGCCGCCAGAATCTCTTGGATGCCTTCAGGTCGAGTTCTGAGCCTCAGAGAGGAGATCTGGGCATGGCAACAGTCCATATAAATGTCAAAGTGGCAATTATTTCTCAACACTTTCTAGATACATCATAACACACACAAGAAGGGACTAAACATAGAACTAAAGAATTAAAGAATTAAAGCTGCTAATTTAAGCAGGAGAAATTTAGAATAATGTGTGAAGTGCTGAAAGAAATTGAGCAGGATACAAAGAGAGAGAGAGAGATGGAGATGAGGAAGGCAGAAAATGGAAGTGCTCACAGATAATTTAATTTATCCCCAAGAGGTATATGTGTCATCTCAGAAAAAAAGTATAATAAAAGATTAGGTATGACATCCCAGAAAGACTACATGTGGAGCTAAAAAGGGCAGCCAATATGGATGACATGCAGAAGGTAACCCTGAGACAGAAGCAAACAAGATCCCTTGACATATGCTATCCCTTGCACCACTTACAGCTGGCTCATGTTCCCCCTGGCTTTTCCTGTAACAATTCATTTAAAAATAAAGACATTGTTCTTGATTATTATTTCACCAAGGATTTATTTGTAACTTTCTCTTAAATTCTCTGTCAGTTTTGATAATACGCATTTAACAGTTCAAGTCTTGTATCCAACTGGTTGACTTTTTTATTTTGATGAGGTTTAAATGTTCTACAAAATAAGCAAGCAAATAAAATAAGTAATATGAAGTAAGATAAAGTTAAGACCAGCATCAACTTCTAGGAACAAAAATGTATTTATTCTACCTTTTTTTTCACTGCAGTGACAACGTGTATTTCAGTAATCACAGATGCATGAGTTTCAGGTCTTACTTATTCAGCGTCTGAGTCCATCACTGATCCACTTGTGACTGTGGAGCTGCTAATTACAGTCACTTGTAAAACAGGAAAATAATGTTCCTTTGCATATTTTGAGACATGATAAAAGTTTGTAAAACAGTTTGATACCTTTGATGAAGGATAACATATTAATGTGACTAATTACACTTAAATATCATCACTGAGTCAAAGACTCCAGGCAGCTCCTTATTCACATCCGTCAGATTCAGCAATGGGATTTGGATGTGTCCACTGCTTTGTTAACTCCAGGGAAAGCCTACTTGGCACTACCACTTCCACTGTGCTGCAGACCTTTGTCAGAGCCCCTCCATCACTTGTGACAGCTGGACTGGCAAGGCTGTAACTCCTTTGGCCAGCCCTGCCTGTGCTGCTGAGGGAAACAGGCATGGACAATCCCAGAGTTCCTCCCAGTGGCATCCCAGATGCTCCATTGCTGGAACTGTCAAACCTTCCTGGACAAAAACCGTAGAAAGCAACTAAAGAGGAAAGGGAATCACGTCCTTGGTGCTCCTTCCAGTTTGTGTCCTGTCAGGTTGTGTTTGAGGGTCGGTAAGGACAGTAAGAAGTAGCCGTGTCTTCCCTTCCCCTTGTACTCTGGGTCTCACAACTGCTATTTCATTGAGTTCTTCTGGGAATTCTTACCTTTCTTAAATGGTAAGTAAATGTTGTGTTTGTTTTTCCTTGAAACAGGCCTTAATTGTAGTCAAATTAGCAGTTTAGTCTAACAAATATGTGCATGGCTAAACTAAAATACTCATAAACTTAACAAAACCATCACCACCATTGCCAAGGATGTCTTTATAGTGGTATAATTATACCCAGAGGAACTCTTTTCAATACCCATCTGTGTTGCACACGTCCAAAGAGGTAAAAGCTCCCACTCAGGTATTTCCCAAACTGACGCTGGTTTTCATTGAATATGAGATTGATTTTAAAGTGGCTGCTCGGATAGAAGTGTCAGTGAAGAGAAAGGTTTTGGTTTGACACCCAATTCCCATAGACCCTACAGTGATAGAGATTTTAATGTTATTCTCTTTCTGCTTTTAAATGTGTGGATTTTGCAGGTGATTGAAAAAACAAAGGAAGCATAACATTCATGGAGCAATTTACTGTGTGGATTTGCAGGTAAAATTGTTAATTGAGGTCTCTACAAATAAGTTAGTTTAAAAATGAAGGTCTATGACTGTTTTGTCATTTAACTAATAGTAACAGCATCTTGGAAAACAATTAAGGAATCATGTACAAAAAACGCAAAAGCAGTTACTTTTTGTTTTGCCACTCACTAACTAAAATGATATTGATTTCTATATTAGTAAATAACTGAAATCCAATAACAATCAAAAATATATATGAGCATGAACAGGCATTTTATTTAGACATGAGACGTTTTTATATCATTTTTTTCTGGTTAAATTTCAATGTATCTGTGAATATGTCAAGATGACAGAATCTCATTTAAAAGCTGTGAAGACAGCTGACAGAAAGTGCATTAAAAATTAGATTTTGAATTCAAAGAATGAAAGCCTTAAATCACTACAGGCATGTCTGTAGGACAAGATTGATACCAGATGCTATTTAGTACATGTTATTAACAAACCATTCAAGCCTTGAAGGGACCTTGTCACTACATAACTTCTGTCTATGTAAATAAGATTGAAGCAAGGATTTATATTGCCAGCAATATCGAGCATCCAGTACATCAAAGAAACGGGACAGAAAGTATTGCCCAAGTTAAAGAAAGTACTAGGGAATACTAAAATCTGTGACTTTCCCCTGACTTTGCTTACACACATAAATCACTCGACAGTGCCACACAATATCTATCTCTTGAAAGCACTGGCTGCCGGAACAGGAACACCTACAGTTGTCTCTATGCTGAGAGAAAAGTATTGCATTAACCAAAAAGTTGTTGTGTTATTGCAAAGCATTACATTAATGAGATTAAGTTCTAAACTGAGCATAGATGTACATTACGGGACCTGACAAAAATCCTTTCTTTTCTCTCTCTCTCTCTTTCAAAGGTCTCCTATTCGTGTTACGCTATCCACTGATAACTGTGGTATCAAACACCCAGTGCTTCAGGGAATATTGTGATAGCAGTCTGAACAGCTCAATTCTTCACTTCCCTGAGCTTCTGGTCCACAACCTCCACTGACACAACCATTCAATGGTAATTTGACTCTATTGCCTATTCCTGTGGTTTTCCTAATTTACCAAAACCAATTCTCCCTTGCTTCTACCTTATTACATACACACTTATGCATGAGTCACTTCAAAGGTATTGCCAAAGGATAATAAGAATAATCTGATACCAATTCTACAAATATTTTTCTCAGATTCATAATATTTAATACTGAAGAAAGCACTAGGAAATCAGTCTGACCTTTCTCAACTCTAAAAAACTAAATAAGTTTTCAGAAACATCTCGTCTGGATTTTAAGACTTAGTGAAAGAGAACACATCATATCTCTACAAAAATTTCTGAAAACATAGTTATCCACAGTACTGCTGGTTTTCTTTGTTTTCTTGGCTTGATTTGTCTGACACAAAATTTGAAGCACTAAATAAATAGCTACTTGCTATAAGAACTTGAGGAATCCCAGCCATCAGGAGTTTTGAAAGCACAATTTTGGTGGGCTGGTATTTGATCTTTAAAGTCCTATGTGAATTTTTTTGGTCTGTGATGCTGTTTTCTTTGTGCTGACCTACATCCATGATAACTACAGTAAAACAGCTGAGCTGCAAACCAACTTCTACAAGATGAAATGACAGCTGGCAAGTCATTCTCTGTATGAGAAAAGTTTGGAACTTACTTGTCTAGAAAAAAATATTATATTACCTCCATTCATTGTCAGGATCCCTTACTAGGGTTGTTTGTATTGCATAAATAAAATTGCATCAGGAAAACTATGTCTTTTGGAGCCCATAAAGCTGATGGAAACCTCAGAAAACAGATATTCCAACTCCAGACTATACTGCTTTTTCCAGATCACTTTCTCCTAGCAATTTTGTCTCAGTAATCAAAAGGCACAGGAGTCATCCTGACCCAGCAGGTGAGAGTCTGTTTCAGCAAGAGCAGCGACAGAAGACATGGGAATGGCTTCCCACTGACAGAGGGCAGGGATAGGTGGGATATTGGGAAGAAATCCTTCCCTGTGAGGGTGGGCAGGCCCTGGCACAGGTTGCCCAGAGAAGCTGTGGCTG